>JAPYZA010003515.1:0-21560 GCA_030522685.1 Eupelmus azureus | reverse complement strand
CGCACGCACGCACGCACGCACGCACGCACGCACGCACGCACACACACACACACACACACACACACACACACACACACACACACACACAAACACACATCCATACAGACATTTTCTAAAATCATGAGATTTGAACTTCTAACATTTTTAAACATGTTTCTAAAGCGATTTGACGAAACTCAAAATTTTACTATTACAAAGCTTCATCTATGAGGAAGCAAAATTAATAACTCACATCCCGTAATCCAGCTTTCGCATTTCAACTTTCGTATTACACCTCAAATTCTTCCCCATCTCATAGCCTCGCATATTGCGAAACGAGCGCGCTATCAATTACCCCATCCGCCAAACTATCTCGCTTGAGCAACAAACCAATCAATCCTCGCTTGAGCGCAGCACCTGCAACGCGCACCCACGGCAAAAATCGTGGACTATACTCGCGTAGAAAACGAAAGGAGCGAGATGCAAATGCACGCGATTTAACGCGCGCGTATATATCCTCGAGCACGCGCGCTCGCGCAGACAGTCGCGCACTCGAGCTTTTCTCTCTCTCTCTCTCTCTCTCTCTCTCTTCTCCTTTTATCTTCGCGCAGGTTGTTGCACCCTGCGCGCTGCGGAATATGCAAGCGACGCGGGGGGTGACGGCAAAAAGGATAGACGACGCAATGTCTTTTCAGCAAGGGACGCGAGGATTTGCGAATGGTTGTTGCTTTGAGGAGAAATTGGCTTTTCGAAGTGCGCTGGGATTAGCGGGATTGGGAAGGTTTGGCTTTGGGTTGGATAAAGGGTTTTTTTTATTGGGTAGTTTGGGTGGGTGTGAAGGTGCGAGTTTGATTTCTTGGGTTCTGGTTTAACGTTGTTGTAATTGCTGATGAAATTTATGTTTGTTTTTTTCATGGAGATTTCGTTATTAGATGGAAATAACAAAATTTATTCAGTCATTAAAAAGTAATTTGAAAATTTTTTAAAAATTAAAAATAAAATAGTTAAATAAAATTTGAATATACATTTACTTTTAAGGAAGTATTTAATAGATTGTCAAAAATTGTATGAAATATGAAGAATTGTCAAATGTTCATTATCTCCACAAGTAGAAAAAGAAACTAACGGCTATTCACGGTCATCACAGCCTAACTTCTCCACGCTTCCATGCGACGAAAGTAGAAAGAAAACGATCCACTCTCATTAGTCTTCCGAACATTGACGTCAAACTCTAAATACATTATACACCCCTCCTCCTCCAAGGCTACATCAGCGTCAGCCGATCCAGCGGCAATCCTGCAATTGTCTCAATCATCAATACCTCCAGCAACTCAAACCCCAAAGCATCTCGCTAATCCAAATAGCCAAGCAGCCTCTGAAATTCCGATCACGCCTTGGCAAACAATTTTCCCAGCGAGAAGCCCGCCCATTCATCCTCAGGGCCATAAAATCCGCAACGCTTGCGCGCGCGAGAGCCGCGGCTCTAATAGAAATCCGCGCATATCACCAATCGGCTCGCTCTGTGCATGGCGAATCGGCTCTTCTGTATTCCCGTCGCGCTGCCTGCGCGCACATCCCATCGTCTCGACGAGAAACAATAGAGTACAACGCCGCCGTCGCTGCCGCCGCCACCGCCGCCGCCGCGACGGATGCGGGCGCTTTCGATTGAAAAACTTTTCGTGCGCGCGCGCGCGGCTGCCTAGCTTTTTCCGACGCTGTATATACGGTGTCGTTGAACTCGATTCCGACGAAGCTCGTTATAATATGCGAATGCGCGCTAAACGTATACGAGGCACGCGCGCGCCTGCCTGCCTGCCTTCTTGCTTTTCCTTTCTCTGTTTCCTGCGCGCTAGTGAAGTTAAGTGCGCCGGCTGGCTCGCTTTGCTAGGTATAGAGCCGATGACTCGGTCGCTGCATTGTGAGCTAGATGGCTGGCAGCGAGCCGGTGCACGCGCTGAATTTTAGTAGTTTATTAGAGCACTAATGCGAACGACGGGCGTTAGAAGCGCGATGGATGGATCTACGGAGATAGGAGAAGCGGTGTCAATGGACTCGCGTCGAGGATTGGGATTCAGTGCGAAAAGAAGACAATAGAGAGAGAGAGAGAGAGAGAAGAGCGAACGAGCCATTGTGCCACGGTTGTAAAATGATTCGTAAAACGTTAATTGACCGCGAGTATTGATCGCGTGGAGCTAGGTGCACTTACGAGCGCTGTTGAATTTTCATAACCGTCATCGATAGATATTGCGCGAAATATAAATATTTACTCGCCTGCAGCGAGCGAGGGGGAGAGAGTTAAAATAGCCGATAGCTGCGCTGCTAATGTTTATACGCTGGAAGAGCGTTTTTCCACCGAGAGATAGGGAATAGACGGAATGTCGCAACGAACTCAGCGCGTTATAAGTACTGCGCATAGAGAGCAACTCGATCGAGTATCGTGTAAATAATCGTAAATAAGTCGCATGTGCAATGTTTTTCCAATTTCTCCCAACTCGCAATAAAAGCTCGCTGTGCTCGCCGGTGCGGAAAACGGCGATTAGTCGCAACGCTATAAGAGAAACTCGAGCCAGCTCAATTCATCTTGTAATTAATGAAAATCAACTCCGAAGAACACACAAGCACCCACGCGTCATTCGAAACGCAAATCGATGAAAGAGACTTATTGCTCGACGACATCAACGTTAGCTCGGCAAGCGTGCGGGGGATTAATATTAATAACTATTATGACGACTCTGACTCACTGCTCGCGGTAACGGATCGAGATTACAGCGCTCGCCCCGTTAGGGAGACAAAAGAAGCTCGCCACCTGCGCGCTGAATTATTTTCCCTATGTTAACTAGCCGCGCGAGGCGAAATTTATGTATCGCGCGCGCGCGCGCGCTTCCTCGATCGAAAAAAATGCCACGACTCGCGAGCTGAATGTTTCATGAGCGAATCTGGAATTAGCGATAATTGATTACCGTTCGCGCTGCAGTCGACTGTGCGCTATGGTAATTGCTTGATCCGGACAATGTCTTGAGTTTAATGTAGACGGCGATTGTTTTGCAAAAAGTGTTGGTGTATTGCGAGGAAAATCGGAAAGACAGCGACGGGGAAGAAAAAAAGGTGGGTAATTAGCCGAGGTGTGAGCACGCGCGCGGCTAAGTATGTTAGAGCCGAGACGCGACAGCCAATCTACGCCTTTCTCCCCATCATTTGTTTTTATTCTGCGCGTGAGCCTCGCTGTTTTAAGAATTCAATAGAACGCCGCCGACGTTGTCCCTTTCACTGCGGCTAATCTACTTTGAGTCTCGGGATTTTTCTTCGTTTCTCGATCTGCCATGAGAGATTCTGCAGTGCCTTTTATCGTTTAGTTGTGCGGTGCACTGGGAAGGATTGAATTTGGCTGATTTTAAAAATAGTGAATCGCTGTGAAGAATGTTGAAAAATGTAAAAGGTAATAAATCTTTTTTGGTAGTTTCAAAATTGATAAACGAGTGGATATAATATATATTATTTTTCTTACTGATATTTATTGTTTGATCAAACGTGTTTTAAAGGATATTTTCAGAAAACTGATAGAATCTCATTTATTAACCGTTATTTATGCTGGTGAAGCCTGTGTTTATAACTTTTTATTGAAAAATATATATGTCGCACGGTATAAAACCGTGTAGAACGGATCAAGATGTTGTCTTATTTATTTTCTTATTGCTGTAATACTGCACATCTTTTAAAATTTCTTTTATTAAATTTACAATATAGCGCAACAGTAAAATTTAACACATTTTTTACACAAAAAACGTTTACTATTAATTAAGATAAAGTTTTCAAACAAAGATTCTTTCTGTTCAACTCTAACAATTATACTGCAAACTTTTCTACCATTCTTCCAAGTTTTTCTTTTTTATCACGCAGTCACTTTTGTCGCTTTTCTATGTATCTTTCACGGCATACATAAACATCACTCGTATCTGTTTTCCTTAATTTTTTACCAGCCTGTCAATCACCAGGTAGTCTCGATACACCTCGACCCAATTTTATTACCGCTGATTCATAAGCAAACACCAATCCGAGGGTTGCCATTATTTCGGCACCACCAACAATATAATTTCTCCCTTTCCGTGTTTTAATGCGCGCTCCTTCATTATCGCTTGCCGCTTTAGTTTCTTTTCTTTTTCAAACAAACGCTCATGATTCATAGAGGTTTTTGCACTGCTCCGCAGTATAAAAGAGCGGCGAGATTGCGAAAAGTAGCGAGCGCGTTTTATTGCACGCGGGTGGTGACTGTCTCTTTCTTTTTTCGGTTTCGCGAGATAAACTCGGCGCCGCGTTGCGAGTCTCGCTGTTTTTCCGGCGCGCTCCTTCTAGGATTTAACGGAGAAGCTCCCTGTGATTGTTGTTATTGTCGCTAAGGTTGTTGGCGTTGGGTGTTTAACCAAAAGCTTTATAAAAAAGAAAAATTTTTAAATTTTTTGTTATCAACTCGTTTTAGGTAGAATAACTATATAATAAATTCAGAAAGTCTGTAACGTTTGACAACGTTCGTCTATCCAAGAAATTTGATATTTTTCTCATACGCCTCGGCCACCACAGCCATACCTAACGAGCGCCTCATTCCCCTTCACTCTCCAAACAACAACGAATTCTCCCACCAGAATAAAAAAAACTCCTGCGTCGTCCGCGTCTGGAAAATTCAAAGGCAGATAGAGCGTCGACACCGCGCACGCGCACATATCCATACAATCCTCGGCTGGTAAACACTTAAATAAGCCTTGCGAAATCAAATTACATCACGCGCGCATGTAACTCTCCACGGCAAACATTGCACACACACACACACACACATATATATACGTTGCCGTACACACATCCCGAAACGCAAAAAAAACGAGTCGGAGGAAAATCTCTCTCTTCGGGTGGCGGAGAGAGAAGGCAGTAACGGAAAAGTACGCAGCGAATTCCCCGGGCGCGTAAACGGCCGTAAGAAAATGCGCGCGTTATGAGGCACGTGGAGAACCGTGAATTACGGAACCCGCGCGCGAGCAGCTAATGAGCGTTAAAAGGAGAACGGCCACGGGTTATTTTTTTTTCTTTCGCTTTTTTCTCTTCATAAGAGAGGTTGATGAATGTCTGAACGTGCGTAAGGAGTAGTTTTTGCTTCCGAAGGGATATGTGCGTGAAAGGGTCGGCGAGCGGGGCTTGCCCAAGCACTGCGCGGTTTTTCTTATGATTTTTCTCGCTGGTGATAAAAGAAATCGTCGTACGTTCACTGTGAAGGTTTCGATGCAAGGCGATCGAAGTAAACGTCGAGGTAAACTTTTTAGCCGTCATTAGCAAATCCAAACCAAGCAGTCCCCGAATTTTCACAAACACCGCTCGCAGAAGATCCAGCAAACTCAAAACAATTCAAGTTCAAACCCACGCCGAGCCCTTTTCTCGAGAATCTCACACCAAGCTCTTCGCTTCTACACGTACGTTATGCGCCTCGCGCTGGAAGAGGACTGCAGCAGCAGTGAGAGAGGCCTCTCCTCCGTCGGCTGCCAACGACCTCTCACTGGGTCGCGGCCTTGACCTCCTTCGAGGAGCGCGCGCGCGCTTGCCGAGGAAACACACACACACACACATACACACACGTATATGTGCGCGCAGTGATCGCATGCACATACGTGTGTGTATATATGCGAGCAAAGCCGCGGGGAATCTCGGCTGCTGCTCTTTCCCGATGGAGCGTGTGTGTGTGTGTGTGTGCATCGGCGATGGTAGCTGCCAGGACAACGACCCGGCGAGGACACGCCCGAGAGAGGAGCGCCGTTGCAGCGCCGGCAGCTGCTTGAGGAATGACGATTTTCGTGTTTGACACGGAGGGAAGCGCTTGCAGATGAAGCGGTTTGGAGAGAGGAAAAAGAGAGGCTGCGGATGAAAGTAGCTGAGCGCGTTTTTTGGTAGGTATAATGTGAGGTGAGATTGCGGGTGTGTTGGCTTGGGATTGGACTGATGGTGCGTGGTGGTTGTGTAGTGGACGAGACGTTGGTAAAAATTTTATGAAATTTATTAAGGAAAAATTTATTGAAAAAAGTGTTGGTACTGTTCAATAAAGCCACTGCGAACTGAGAAAAAAAAGTTACTACAGTTTATGAAAATTTTCTCTATGCTTCCTTATTTAGAAAAAGTCTTTGGTGTGTTTTAATGACGATTAATAGATACATGATGATTCTCCAAAATGATACATAAGATTCACGATAAATCAAAAAAGAACAATTACAATCATTGAAAAAGTAAACATAAAACGTTGATTAGCATCAAAGAGTAAAGTTCAAAAGCGCTTCCCTAACCTTTGACGGTACAACTAGAGTCTAGAAATAATAGTTGACTAAGCGAAAGCCAGGCGCGTGCGCGCGCGAGAGAGAGAGAGAGCAATTCTTTAGCGCATGAACGAAGCCAAAACAATGTCCGCGAAAAGCGAGATAAAAGACAACGATCATCCTTATCAGCGTGGCGGCTGAGCAGAGCAGCCAATCTGTGGTAATAAACTTTTGCACGATCGTTATCAACCCCGCTCTTTCTCCTTCCCTCTCTTTCTCTCTCTTTCTCTCTTTCTCGCTCCGGAGGCGCGCATCAGATTATTTAAATTGGAAAATGACATGTTCCGCGTCAGCGAGGCGTATACACGCTCGCAAAGGGAGAAAGAGAGTGAGTGAGAGAGCCACCGAGCGGAATCTCGAAAGAAACCAACGCGCGGAGAGCGGACATTCGCTTGCGCGCGCCAGCGCGATAATGCAATGAGTCAAGTTTAGATAAGCCCGATTACATTCGTCTGAACTTCCTTATTTGCTGCCGGCTGCTGGCCTCTAGCTACATAATAGAGCGGATTTTCCCGTTAATTCGCCGGCAGCGCGCGCGCTCGTCTACGACACATCATGGCTCGCTGTTTGTTAGATACGCCTTAATGACTTGGGAATGCGCGAAATGGGTATAGTTGCCTGGGGGCGTTGCTTTGGATTTGCTGCTTTCTTTGATTATTCCTTTTCTTGGAATTGCTATTGATGCTTACTGAGAACGAATAGATCTTTAGCTTTGAATAATGTTTGTTTGTTTGTTTTTTTTGTTGTTGTGTTTAAATGTTTCAATAAAAACTAACTTCAAGGAAATGTACAATGATCAACAAAGAAAACAAAGTTCGTTGGTATTTTCTAAAAAGAAATATTTTGTTTTACTAACATAATTGTTTAGCAACTATTTCCACTTAAAGTTTTATAATATTAAGATTGGCTTTCATAAAATTAAAACTTTTCTCACGTTTTTAAAATATTGGAAAAATTAAATACCTCGGCGCACATAACGACGGACTAGAAGCTTTCAAATCGTTGTGCAGAAAATTCTGTATACTCGTGATGTTTTTAAAAGGGTGCTTACCTGAAATCATAAATGAAATAAAGAAATTATTATTGATACTTATTTCGTTAAATTTTTATAAAAACATATTTTAACGCTTATAACATAAAGTATTATTATGAAATTCGATTTTGCAACGCAGTGGCAATAATTGCATAGTCTTGTGTAAGTTGTGCACACTAACATTTATCATATTAATTAAAATTATATTTATTTCTCTATGCGAAGACATATTTTAAATTAACATAATTGCACAAGTATAGTAAAATTATGCATTGCCTTTTAAGTTAAAAAAAAATTAAGATCTTATCAGATTTCTGATAATTTATAAAAGGTCAGCAATCTGTGAAATTTATATCCAACTTGGAAAAACTATGACATTAGTTAATTTCATAGAATTAAAATTATAAGTTTGTTTATTTACTAAGTTTTATTAAATTCAATATAATTATTATTTACTTCATATTTGCGTCATCGATTAATCACCGATATTTCACTCTTAATCAAATATTCGTAATCAAGTAGCAGAAAATTGAAAAAATTGCTTCACTAATTCGAGTGCCAAATCATCAATGCAACGACTGTTATCATCTCTTAACGAACTCAATAAAACGCTAATTAATTTTCATTTAATTCGTAATCTTTACAAGATCCCCAAAACGAATAATCAACCTCTCGCGATCCTCGCAATGAATATTCAACCCAGCCAAGAACTCATTCCACAGAAAAGCCAGGAACCTTTCCCCGAGATTGAGCCCCTACAATTTCAACTCGATTAAAATTTCATCGCACACCCTGCCAAAAATCCTCCAGAATCACAATCCCCGTGTTCCCAAGAATCGCAGCCCTCCAAGCATTCAGAAGACCAAAGTACAGAGCCACACTCCTCCACTACGCATCTGTCCCCTGGGACACTTTATCCTTCGCTCTAACACAGAAGCAGAGGATCTAGCGTAACGGTCCTCGACGCTCAGCACATATCGGCTCCAATATAAAAGCCAGGTGGCTCTGGGCACGTGAAAAGCGCGCCGGCGCGCCTAGCGGGCGCGATTTCTCTCCGCGGCTCATTAGCATCCGCGCATAAACTCGCCGGCGCAAGCCGAGAAAAACAAATCTCTAATACGTGCCGTTGACCTCTCGGCCGGCGGAGCTGCTGCAACTTTAAAGTTACGTGCGCTCGGCAGCGAGCGGCTCTCCTTTTCTCTCCTTTATGCGCTCGCGCGACGTTTTCTAGCGTGGGTTCGTTGCACCACACGGACTTTCGTATACGAGAGGCCGACTTTTTCCCCGAGATGTGTATATATGTATATATATATATATATATTTTTTTTTTACGCTTACTGGGCTCTTTGCTGGAGCGCAGAGGAGTTAAACGAACGGTTGACGATTTTTTCTTTTCTCGGCCGAGAGCTTATGGGTTTTCTTTTTCGATGTTTTGTTGCCAGGAAAGAAATGACTCTGCCCCGAGCGACGCTCCGGCGTTGCGCAAGATCTGGGTTCGAGAGAGCTGCCTGCGAGAGTCAAGCGGGGCGGTATTGGGCTGGGTGTATGTGTGTTCAGCGTGGAAAAGAAAATTTTTAGTGGTGGAAAGGCGTTGCGTAATACAGCTGGCGGCTTCCGCCTCGGAGTTTTCATTTTAAATTTTGAGTTGGCAGGTTTTTTTGTTTTCTATTCTTTTATTATCGTCCAAGTCTTTTTTATCATTAATTCAGTTAAGAAGTGTTGATAAATAAAAAGACAAACGGTTGAATGAAATATCAAGGAAATAAACTTTTGTCACTTCAGATGGATTATTATTTATCAGATATAATAACAATGACTGGAGTAGAGAGATAACAAGCTTTGAAGTATATTGTGCTTTGAAGTATATCTATTTAAGAGTCTTTCAAAGCAATTATACCCGGTATTTTTAATAAGCAAATAAAGGTAAATCTGTTTGAAACATTATGATGGATTGTTTTCTGCAATAACTACCTTCAATTTGAATGCATACGCACGCCGTAAATTATAATGAATAAATCCATGGAAATGCGATTTGTAACTTCTTAATTTAATTAAAAATGGTAAGTGATTTTTAACGTTTGTATTTATTATGCTCTTCAGACTAATTAAATAGCAGATAAAGCTAATGTACGGTTTCATGTAATTATGAGAATTTGCATGAGCTTTTTTAAAATCTAAGTGCAAAAACTTATTTATAATGATAATCCTGTAATAAACGCGAGGAATAAAATATCAGATTGTCATTTAATCGTATTAATTTACGCCATAATATCAAGCTTTGATCAGAGACAGACACTACAGTAACTGTAGCAATAATGACGAATTCCAAATACATGCGCCCAAGCTGCATAATCCTTTATTAACACGCAAAAAAACTATAAACCCAACAGTCATCATTGTCTACAAATACATTCTCCACCATTAGTCCAGAAATAAACTGACCCCCCTCCGCCCAACCCCCACAATCCACTCCCCGCATCTCAATATTTTTAACTTCCTCATATACTTAACCCTCGCCAAAAACTCTCCAGCCTCACCTTCAAAAAGAAAAAAAAAATTCCTCGCTGCAGCCCGCATCCCCCGGCAGCGCATGCACCGAGAGCCATAGGGGAGGAGGGTTGCTTGCCGGCGCTGCACTCGCGACTCTCTCTCTCTCTCTGTCTCCGGCGCCTCCCCAGCGCAGCGGCACGCGCGGGCGCGCGGCTATCGACCCAGGGTTCGCCGACCTTTCCGTCACCTTCCACCTCTCCGATGCCGCCGCCGGCGGCGGCTCTCCCTCCGCGCACTGCACCCCGGCGCTCTTTTAAAGAGCAGCCCCCCCCTTCTGCCTCAGCTCCACCCTGCACGCGCTCGTGCATTGTCCTCCCGCTGCGATGATTTTGCCCCTCTCCAGAGGACCGCCGAGAGAGATTTTAGGCTTGGGAGCTGCTGTCGTCTAGGAGGGAAATTCATATATAGCGGCAAGGTTGAATAAACGCGTTGACGAGCGCTAGTGAAAAATTGGCGAGGCCTATTAGAGATGAGCCGGAAATATTGAAGGCGCAGATTGGCCGCGTGGTGAAAATGTTTTTTCTCAGCGCGCGGCGAGCAGCTTAATGGCCAAATGGCCTCTGATTGGCGCGAAGAAAATTTGTCTTGATTTTTCGTGGCGCTATTTTCGGAGCCGGCTTTCGATTAGGGGCCTCTGGAACGACTCTGGAGCGCTCATTGCCGTCAATTGCGTCGTTAATTCGGACGTACGTTTTAATGATAACCGCAAGCTATTTTTTCTCTACGCAATCGCACTCTTCCTTTGCTGTATTTCGATTCAGGAAGGAGTATTGTTTAATCCGGCGGGGAGAACCGACTGGATAGAGCGGAAAATGCGGAACACTGGAAATGACCGAACGAGCTTATTTCCCGCAAGCCAAGCGATATAACCGTTTACCGCGTTACGTGCCCAGAATGCGCTATTCGCAAAAGCGAAGAATGCACAAACGGAGCGGTATAAACAATACGTCGATCGATATCCCCAATGCTCGCGCCCGTCGATATAGGAGCATTAAAAATTAAAGCGGATCAATCGCCGGCTCTGATTAATGTACTTCCTAGGGGGCAGTCACCCGGTCGATTAGCAAAACTCTCTCCTATTTTTAAGCGCGGGCGAGAAAAATAATAAGCGTCGCGACGCGAAGTGCAGCGGCGATGCACGCTGCAAAGAGAGAGAGAGAGAGAGAGGTAGCAGCGCAGCAGCGGCAGGGGCGTCGGGACGCCGGCCGGTCGATACAGGCTACCCGCACCAGACGCGAGCGAGTAGGAAGTGAACCCGGGCATCAACCTCGCCAGCAGCTAGCTCTCTCTCCTTGCGCTCTCTCTCGCTCCCTCCCTCGCTCTCTGCCAGCCGGAATGCACAAAGAGCGCGAATTGCATGAGCTTGCGAGACCTGCAGATCTCTCTCTTGGGGGGAGGGGGGGGGGAGGAGACTTTTTTTTAGTTTTCTAGAGGGAGATCGACGAGAGGGGCGAAAGGTGCAGGTAAAGGGTGAAGGGCTTTTGCGTATCGGTCTGAGCCGGTGATGAGGTTGGGAGAGAGCTTTTTGAGCGGGAGAGCCGAGGGAGTGTGGCGTGAGATTGAGGATTTTGGAGAGATTGGCTGGAGAGTTTTCAAAGAATTGACGGTTACAAATTTTTTACGGAAGGAGGTGTTGTATTTTGTGATGTCATGTTTTCATGAAATTACAGATACATTTCTAATGCGAAAATGAAAATCTATAAACTCTACTTATTTTACTCAACACTTTACTGTTTAATGCAATACCAAGAAAGAAATATTAACTTCATATTATCAAAAACTAATAATAAAACTAACACGCAGCAAAGCTCATCTCATTCCTCTCTACAATTCATTATACAAAACTCCGTCTCATGAATTTTTCTACAAAACGAACAAATAACAAAATATTCCCAGCCGGATAATTTTCCAGTCTGAAATAGGCGTGCAGCCAGCCTCTCTTCCTCTCAATCTTCCCGCCGCTCGGCGAACCGAATTTGCGAGTTTACTCCCCTCGCGCTCGCGCGGCTAAGTAGAAAAAGACGAGATTTGTCGGACATACATTGTTACAGCACCTTGTTTACCTTCCCTCCTAGCCATTCTACTCTCTGTCTCTCTTTCTCTCGTTTATTTCCCGTCCAGCTGCTCGTTCGTTTTACGCGAGAAAAATTGAACTTTTCAATTGATGAAGCGACTCGCTGAAGTGAGCCAGAACTCCGTCGAGTTACCGCGCTGAAAGCATTATTATCAAATGCGGTGCTTCTCCTCGCAGTGCGTGAGAGTGACTGTTTTTACTTCGATCGAGACTCGGTTAATTCAGTTTGATAGGAAGTAATGAATTACGTTACGGCATGCTCAAGAAGCGGAATGCCGATCAATCGTCTGTTTACGTTCCGAGCGAAAATAAACGTGTAACGAGTCTCAATTGGCTGAGAGGAGCTCGGGACAAGTCCCTCCCGAATAGACCAAACGCGAACCCAATATCAATCAGCTCGGCGTGTATTATTTTTAATCCCGCCTTCCTTACATAATTCCTACTCTCTATGATCTACGAAAATGAACGCGTATAAAAAAAACACGCATACGCCACGTGCCTGGATACGCCGAGAGATTAAGCGAATCATTTTCACGGGAGCAGACTGGATCCCACGCGGGCATTGTTATTTTTAAAAATTGCGAGCGCCGCGGCGAGGAAAGCCGACGCCTTGAATAATGCAGCAGGCGAGAGCAGGAGATAGAGAGAGAGAGAGAGAGAGAGAGAATCTCGGCTACGCAGTCTAGACGGACGAGGAGATCGAGCGTTCAGTAATAATTAAGTCGTCGACGGATCTGATATTAGGCGAGAGGGAGAGAGTTGCCGGCCGCGTGGTGCGCCCCTAATACTCTTACAATGGTGAGCTTCCGTCGGAGAGCCGCGGTTCTCTTTCGCTCTCTAATCTGGGCTTGCCGAGAGTGGCTTTCGCGCTCGCGGTGGCTATTTTGGCCTTTTTGAGTTTTCAGTGTTTTGAGTTTAAGCGTTGGCTCGTTTTCTTTGCTAAACTTTATATAGATTGTCATTGGAACAGTTGTCAATAAACTGTTATTGCATAGATTTGTACAGCGAAGACGAGGAGAGGTTGGAAAGTCGATTATTTTCTCAATCAAAACTTGGCATTTTCTAAAACATAAATTCTATGTTATCGACAAGCGATTTTATTGATTTCAAAACATAATACTTTACAAGATACTGATAAAGGAGATTCGTCAAAAATACTACAAAGTAATATATATCAAAGGTTAGAGAAAAAGAGCTTTCTACTTACAGTAGACTAAAGATGGCTTTTTCTAGTACGTGAAATCACTCGCCATCTAGCGTGCAGAGCATGGCATAAATAAAACTAAAGTTGTGATGCTCAGCCACACAGTTTTACGTAAGTGGCAGATAAATGTTCGTATAATTGTTGTCGTTTAGCAACAAAGTTTTACCATGACGTAATAAAAATGTGGTATGACGGAATGCCATTAGTCAAGACAAACTTTTCCAGCGGTGAAAAATTCACCCAGCTTTAGTTTAATCTTACTAATCCGTTGCGTTTTAGTAGCGTTCTGGGACTGAAGTAGTTGCTTCTGACTAAAAGGGATATTTGCCTACTTAAATGACTTTTTTAATGGATTGTGAAAGCGCCACTTTCTCGGCCGGCTCGTTTACATTGAAAATAACATTTCCTTCGTAAATAATAAAAATTACCGTTTTAATATTTACAGTCTACATTATGCTTCCCGAAACTGCACGTAAAAAGCAGGTTTACAATGTTTTTTAATATTTTTTTCTTCGTAACTAATAAATTCATCAGTTTAAATTTGTATTTCATTTTTTTACGTGAAAACAAAGAAAAGCTGACGCAAGCGTTTCCTGGTTTTCCCCTGCGCTCATTTTCAATCTTTTTCTAAAACCAAATTCAAACTAATAAATTTACTAGTTTAAATTTTTAATGCATTTAATATTCAAAAATACCATTCATACCAACTCATAACTTTCCAAAAACCTAACGAATCCCAAAAACTCCAAGCATCAATCCCACCAGCTCATTAAAAAAAAAGTCTCGCCTTCCCCTCCCCATAAACTCATAACGAAATCAGCCGTCATCCTCGTCGCGCCTTATCACCTGCCGAAAATCCAGTTATCGGGCTCGACTACGAATTTCCGTCTGAGCGCGTCCCTCCTACTCCAGTCCGAGAGCGCAGCGAATCGATCGCGCGCTGCGCGCGCAAACTCGGGCGACTGCACATCCGCACGCGCGCGCAGCGGCGTCACTGCGAGAGCTGTGTGTGTGTGTGTGTGCACCGGCGGGCGACGCCGGCGACTTCCGGCTTGCTAAATTTCGCCTCGTTATTGCCTCGCGTAATTACCATGCGCGCCGAGCGCCGACGGCCGTGTGACAAAATCATCGTCGCGCCGCCGGTCTTTTAAATCGACGGCTGATCGAGCTATTGGCTTTTTCGGTGGGACTGCGAGTGGTGGCGTTTTCGTTTTGATGGATCGCTTGAGAATTACGTGGGATTTCGTTTTTCAGCTATTGCTTAAAATTTATATTGTAATTATAGAAATAATCGAGTAGAGCCAAAGACAAAATTGTGCGTTTCACTAGTTCTCGGTCCTAAATCAGTCTCATTTCCTCGAAAAAGCAGCCCTGTGTTTTATCGCGCCACCTTTTAGCTCCATTCGGAACAAATCGATTCGACGCACGCCCGCGTCTCCGGCGCCTTATAAAATCCCCTATAATAAAAAAGCTTTTCTATGCGCGCATTTCAGGCCCAGGCACTCGATCGCAATATTCTTCCTTATTTACATCGCTCGCAGCCATTGTTATTTGCAGCCTCGGATAAGACCGCGTGCGCTAGAGGAAGAAAGAGCAAAGGAAAACAGACGCGAATGTAGAAGGAGAGAGGGCAGAGATACGGGAAAGAGAGGAGAGAAAATTCAGTGCCACAGAGAGAGAGAGAGAGAGAGAGAGAGAGAAAGAGAGAGGAGAGGGAGAGGGGGAGGGAGAGAGAGAGAGAGAGAGAGGGAGGGAGAGAGAGAGAGGCAGCCAGTCAATGAGAAATAAAAGCTCGCGCTTTATCGGACGGAGTCTCGAGATAACGATGTGGAACTGTGTTATTCGTGCGAGGCTGATACGCGCCAGGAATCCAGCGGCTCAAAGAGCGCGAAATCTTTCTCTTTCAAGAGAAAATTGAAAAGCGGCCGATTTAGACGGAAGGCGTTATTGTGCGCATGCGGGAATTGCGGGAGATTCGAGTTATGGCTTTGTTGAGTATAAGATGGATTTTCGTTCTTTTCGTCGATTTATTGATATTGTTGCATAACCAGTCGGGGATTTTAGCTTGGGTTCTTTTCGTTCGACTAAGTGTAGTTTTCAAAATCTCAGGCTTCTCGTGCACGAACGTATTCCACTGCATTTTCAATAACTATAAAGATTTCGTAACGGCGCAACACGTGAGAAAAGGCCGCGGAGAGCGCAGTAGGTCAGAAAGGTAATATCGAACGAAAATGCATTTGCAATTTTTACGACGGTACTTTCTGACGAGTTTCAAACTTGCTCGCATAAAATAAAGCATTCTATTTCGCGAAAGAAAGTTGTAAACTATTTTTCGACCACGGGAATCAAAGAGAGCCTTTCCCAAAGCCACATTGCCGGGGCGCTTCTGCGAAAAGCGACTTTTGCAAGCACCACACAAACCTACCTAAGAGATATACCGCAATCGCTTCAATAAATTCTCTCTTCTCCATATAGTAAGAAAGCCCGGAGAAAGACAAACACGGACGCGCGCTCGGCGACGAATAAAAGAAAATGAGAGCGAAGAAGATTGAGAGAGAGACTGAGAGCGTTCAATTCGCCTCCGCGCTTCTATATATCCCAAGAGTAGAGCAGCGCGGAAAGGGAGCAGCCCGAGGATCTCGGCATACAAACTACGTATTAGCGTCTCTGAATAATCTCGTCGCCTAGATATGAGCGCGCTTATATATCGCGTGGTGTTTTGCGCTCTCGGGCGCTCTCATCTCTTTTCGCCCCGCTCTCCCTCTCTCTCTCTCTCTCTCTCTCTCTCTCTCTCTCTCTCTCTCTCTCTCTCTCTCTCTCTCTCTCTCTCTCTCTGTGCCTCGTCGTTTTTCTCTTATCGCATCGCCATTCAAGTGTGCTTTCAGTGCCGCGGCGTGTGTGCAACTTGAAATTTGCATGAGCGGCTCGAAAAGTGTGTGTGCGTATGTATAACGCGAAAAGTTAGTGAGTCTTCGAGATTTATAAACTACCGCTCGGCTCTCTCTCTCTCTCGGAATTTATGGATATTATACCGGAAAAAGCAGCGCGCCGCTCCCAGCGAGTCAACCCGTTCATATAGATTTAGCTTCGGGCCAGAGAGTAAGAGAGATGGAGATAAAGAAAAGCCGAACGAATAAGAAGGAGGTCGCGGAGCTCTCCGCGCTGTCCCCCTCGGATCTAGCGTTCCGATCCTCCTATGAAAAAGCGATATTCGCTCGGCCCACACAGTTCGTAAATTCCCGTATCCCAAGTAAGGCAGCTCACCGAGGGTGTCGAACCTACAGAGAGATAAATGCGCGCTGAATTGGCCTATTCTCTCAAGCCGCAGCGGCGATTCTAAGAAGCCGAATAGGAAGCTCCATTAGGTATCTGTTCCTCCATAGTCGGTAATTTATATAGGAATCCAAACGAGCGCGAGGAAACGTCCGAGGATATAAGATATGCACTTAGGCAGCAGCTGCGAGAAGCGAGCATAGCGTGCCAATAGTGTCCTAGAGCAGCCGCGCTTGTTTTCTTTCTACGAAGCGCGCGCCAGCGGGATTGGATTATCGGCCGTAGACTCGCTAGCGGCAAATTTTTTTTCTCTATACGCAAGTATGTTATGCGCGTGCATTAAGCGACGCCGAGGAGTTGCAAGTTGAAGGGTATTTGCAAATTCATAGACGATCGGCTGTTTGCTATAGGCGATTGCTCTTTGCACTTTTATAATCGGCGCTGCGCTGCGTCGTTCGAGTATTTTTTTCTCCGCCGAGCGAGAGATAAATCGTTAACAGAGTTATATTCGCGCTGACGGCGCACGGCGGGGAAAAAAGACAGATACGAAAATTCTTGTTTACTCGAAATTGATAAGACAAGTTCAATAGGTTCGAACGCGCTCGCGCGGAAAAGGAAAAACTGGCCGCCGCGGCGGCGGGGGCATAAATCAGAGGCGTAACGCGACAGGCGCAATTGTCTCCGGCAGTAAAACGCCAAATTAGCCGTGAACAAATTGCAATAATTTCATCGGGCTGTCAGGCTAAATAAAGTCATCGGAGCTCGAGCGCGGCTAGAAAACTACGCACGGCAGTTCGCGCGTATAAAAGGAGAGCCTGAGCCGTGCGGCAGTAAAAGCCGGCGCGCGGCGGCAACCTAATCCATTAACAAAAGCTCGCAAAATTCTTTCTGCCGCGGTAGCTAGCGCCACATAAATTATACGCGCGGGCAATAAACTTCAATCCTTTTCGCAGCCCACGAGTCTCCATCTATGAGAGGCGCATTAGCGTAACAGAATATTCTAATGGCGCTCGTAAAACGCCCCTTAATGAATCAATAAAAAACTAAGCCCAGCCGAGAGCGCCGATCGTAAAGTCTTTCTAATCTAGCGCCGCGTTTCCCGAGCGCGCGCGCGCGCTCACCACGTGACGCGACTTTTGGCGCGCGCGAAATTGGGCCGGGTCTAGGCTATGTTATATTCAGATTAATTGTCTTTTAACGTCCCCGCACGCTTGCGCGCACGAGAGAGAGAGAGAGAGAGAGAGAGAGAGAGAGAGAGGAGCGTGTGACATTGCCGTGTCACGGTGTCAATCGCGAGCGACCCAAGCGTGTCAACGTCAAAGATAATTGCGCGGCCGAGCGCGCTCCGACGATGCGTGCACGCTCGCGTATATGATGAGGCTGATGTGCGAGCGCGAGCTAGGGAGAGAGAGAGAGAGAGGAAAATCTCGGCGCAGAAAAATTAGCGCGAGTTCAAGACGAGCGAGCAGCACGAGGCGAATCATTCTGTTTTCCTCGGGGTTTTGCAGAGCCGCGTTTGGTTTGAGTTGATGCGTTGTCGGTTGGAAAGTAAGATTAATCGAAAAGTTCATGTTAAAAATCTACGAAAGTATACTCAAAGAACCGTGAGAATCAAAATCGTCATGCTTGCTAAAAACCTATCTTTCACATAACACTGAAAGCGTCCGAAAAATCTCCCTCATCGGAATGTTTCAGCGGTTTCCACAAAGCCTCGTTAAAAAGCGAAGAACGAGAGAGAGAGAGAGAAAGAGCCAGCGCGAAAAAGGCGGCCGCGCGCACTGCATCATCGATTCTTCTGCTCGCGCAGGCGGCCGCTCGGCGAAGCGTGGGCAGTCGTCGTGGCGCGCTAGCGTATAAGAGCCTAGCTGCTGGAGCGAGAGCAATTCCCAAAGATATCCGTCAGATACAGTTTTAGATCTCGGCAAAGGAGAACGATCGTGTCTCCATCGCGTGAGCGAGCTCGAGCCTTCTTTTCTCGCTCGTCGTTCTTTTCTGTGTCGTGCTGGTATAAGCGTACGCGTCTCTGTGTGTGGATAGAGTGAGGGAGAGAGAGAGAGAGAGAGAGAGAGAGAAAGAGATTGGACATTATATATGCATGCGGACGCGTGTTGCGTATTATATAATTTTTCACGCCGAGCGATCAATTATGCATGCTAATTTGTATTATTGTAGGAATAAACTAGATGCGTCAGGTTGGTTTCTAGCTGCTGAGTTTGTATGAGGGGCTTTGGATTGGAATTTTTACTTCGCGCCGGTCTTGATGGGCCTGAGCTATTTCGAACTGACGCTTGGATTGAGCGACGGTTACGTGACAAAGTGCGGCCTTCTCGTGAGAGTCGTATAAAAATATTAGCCGAAAGTACCGAATGTTTCTTTTTCAGATAGTTTTTCAATCTTTATTTTCACATTAGAGAAAGCAACGAATAAGTTTTTTACAAACAGCAGCACACCTCCCTCGAGCCATACCCAACGCAACAACAACCGAAGCATCGAAAAGCCATCAGCTCCAACTTCGCGTCAGAATCCGTCGCAACAAGCGACAATCCAAGAGCAGCCAGGTCGAGCAAAGTTTTCCACCAACGCTATATATCCCACTCGGCTGGTGCACACCCAGCGGTGCGCGCGTGGTGCGCCACAGCGGCGAGAGAAAGAGCGAGCTTCGCCGCCGCCGCCGCTGCTGCTGCTGCTGCTGCTGCTGCTCGGCTAACACACTGCCACACTAACCAGCACGAGTTGCGGCGTTGCCCTAACGGTACATCCGCGCGCTGCTGCTGATGCTGCTGCTGCTGCTGCTGCACGCCTCCGTGAGTCCGCTGCTCTCTCGTGCAAGCAGGCTATATGCTCCTTCGACACTGCTTTTTCCTGCGCGCACCCGAGGCTCTATTTCCGAGGCTGTCTAGCCTGTCGAACCTTTTTACGCCTAGAAAATCGAACCGGCTCTCTTTCTCTCTGCGCCGCCGCTGCCGCTGGCTTTGTTTTTCTCTCTTATTGCCGAGACTATGCGCTTAGAGTCTGCGGCCGTGCTAATCTTGCTGTACTTATGTTGCGGTTGCTCTGGTCGATTTTTTTTTAAGTGGGGTTGCGGCGATGCGAGGTAGGATTTGACAAGGGATGAAAAATTACATGGACGGATCTTGTGCTACGCTGCTTTTCTGCTTTTCTGTGTGGCTTTCTAGGAGGAAATATTTTCAGGTCTTGCTGAGAGAACTCTCATAATCATCAATTCTGTGGGAAAGAGTATTTTATTATTCGGTATGGTTTCGAAGCGCGTAGTATTTAATTAAATGTAACTTTTATTCGTTCCGATCACCTTTTAAGATTTTACGGAATCAATGTTTTTTATAAGGAATGATTTTGATTCTCGTGAGTATCAGTAGTAAAAGACGGATGGATACGTCCGTCTGTTTCTACTTGCTCAGGCTATACGGAACCTCTCTTTCTTAAATAAAGGATCTCCTTAATTTCTTTGAATATTAAAATATATTTTATAACGCTTTCGTACAAGATTTAAAAATTGTGATGAATGTAGCTAGTCCATTAAAATATCGTAGAAACGAGTCTCTACTATCTAAATCTGAAAGAGAAAAAAATCACTCGTTTCAAGTGTTTCTCTACTCTTTCAGATTTAGATAGTATTCATATACTAAAGTAAAAGGACTTCAACCGCAGTATAAAACTTTTCATCCTGAACAAATATTTTTACAAGAATTTCCACTTTTTAATAATCATCTACTAATTTCTTCGCACTCCAAACAAAACATTATCGCTTCTTCAACACCGCAAGTAAATTAAATCGAAAAACCGCCTGCAAAATCGAGTTTTATTCCAACCCGATTGGAAAACTACTCGATAAGGCCTTAAACACACATCACTCAGACGAGCGACCTTCTTACAACCCATTTCCAAAAATAAAAATCACGCAAGCCTCACGAGCCTCTATCCCTAGTACCTACATACCCAGTCAGCAAGCTTACGCACTCGCTCGCTTCGAGTTTCATCCTATCAGATATAAGCGAGCGTGCGTGAAGGAAAAGAAAGAGCCGTGCGCGCGCAATCGTTATCGGGCAGATTTCTCCGGCTATTATTGATCCAAGAGAGAAAGAGAGAGAGGGGGGGGGGAATAGAAGGGGAGAAGGGAAAAGAAGAATTTTTCATGGCTCTTTTTCCTCGTGAGCGGCCGCTCATTATCCAGCTCTCGCACTCGGGCACGTCCGTCTCCCTCACACTGGCCCCGCTTGCACTACTCTCACTCTCTCTCACAGGCTTCTCTCCTTTGCTTTCCCGCACCGCGTGCATATACAGACTCGCGCCTCTCTATATCTCTCAGTTTGTCTCTTACGCACACACGCGTAAGAGATTTATCCCTCTCTATTTCCTACATCACCTCTCTCTCTCCGATTTCGTCCTTTTATCTCTCTCTCTCTTAGACCCAACCGCCTCTCTCATACACGCATAATCTCCTCAGCGATAACTGTGCCTCGCTTTTCCAAGCGTCTCTATCTCTTTCTTTCACACTCTTACCGCTCGCTTACATATCTCTGTGTGAGTGCAGCTTACTCTAACGTCTATCTGTCTCGTCCCCACTCGCACCGAGAGCGCGTCTCGTTATGACATACAGGGAAAAGCGAGACAGAGCTAGGCGCACGCACGCACGCACGCTCGCACGTACACACACACACACACACACACGAGGCTGCCCACACGCTCCTCGTCGTCGTCGTCGTCGCGAGTATACTTTCACACGGAGGTGAACAACACGCCGCGGTATCCAGGCCAGGGGTGGCCAACCACTCCTTTACAGCGCGCTCGAACTGCTCTCGAGCAGCGAGCGAGCCTGCATTAAAGTGCGTAAGAGAGGTCGATATATACGCGTCGAGACGACGGCGCCGTGAGTTTCAGTTGTGGATGTGTATCTGTGTGTGTGTAAGTATGAAGACGAGCGCTACGGCTTTTCCTCCTGGCGCATTTTTGTCTTTTTGTTTCCGTTTTGCGCGCCGGCGCCACCGGTGAGCTAATAAGCTTGCGGCCGATTTATATTGAGTGCGATGCGTAATGGCGATCGATTTTTGTTTTGGATTTATTTATTTATTTTTTTTTTTTTGA
>JAPYZA010003514.1:0-14998 GCA_030522685.1 Eupelmus azureus | reverse complement strand
CCTTCTAAAATACCACCCACCTCTCAAACAGTATTTAAAACACGCGCAAAAAAAAGACGCCCGACCCCAACGCACATCTTCAAAATTAAAATTTCATAATACCCCGCGTCCCATTAAAGCCCACCCACTACAAGAAGAATTCCGATCCCCGGCATAGCTCCTCTAACAGGCAACACCGAGATTCCTCGTGGCGCGCGGATCCCTCCTTGGCTCCCTTCCCGCGCCTAGCCCCCCCACACGAAGAACAGCGAGGGAATCAAGTGCTGGAGATTATGACGGGGACCTCGGTCACGTATTTCATTAAGCAACGAGGCGGCTAGCGCGCTGACACTGGCGTGTCGGCCCCCCTGCTCTAGGTACCCGCGAAATGTGTTTGCTTTGCATTATATCCCGCGGGATGATCCCGTTATAATTATGAATGTCGTTGTTGTCGTCGTCGTTCCGGCGTGTATACCTTTCCGCCCACCCTTTCGTCATCGTCTTGCTCGTCGCGTTGCTGGTACGGTATCTCGTCGGACGCTGGCTGATATTGCGCGCCCTGTCTTATGGCGTTGCTTTTGCTTTCTCTCTGTTCCTTCCGTTCTCTGTTGGCCGAGACTTGTGACTGCGTCACACAATGTCAGCAGCGAGGCTTGCGCGCCCTCGTTCCGCCCTCGGATAATTAATGCCAGCTACCTTTCTGCAGGATGGGATTTATGCGTATGTTTAATGTGCGCGTATGAGCTTTAATACGCAAGATATTTTGTTGACGAGAAAACATTTTGTTACAAAGTAGAAGAAAAGTATTTAGTATTTACTTCTTTCATGATGTGTATGTGTCGACCTTAAATGTGCTTTATACTACTAACCCTTAAATTTATATCACTTTTAGATTTTTCAATCGATATTTTTGAGTACATACTCAAGAACAACAAAATATGGCAACTCAATTTTATAATAAAATCTGGCCTTGTTCATTTGACGATTTTAAAATTCAAAGCCACGCAATTCTAAAAATTCAAGGACGCAGCCCACGCATTACCGATAACCTCGCTCCACCGCGGCAACAGCCGGAAATGGCCGGACCTCTGGCCTGGACAGAGGAAAATTACCAACAACTATTGAAAGGCACTCGACAAAATCGATGACAAGCAAATGACCTTTTTCGCTTGCTGCGCATATACGGTACAACGCCCTTTGAGAGATGCCAGCGACAGATAGGAATTACCATATCGGAAGATGAGAGAGGGACAAGAGCGGGTTTCTTATTTCCCTCGCTCGCTCTCTCTCGCCGGAGATTCTTTTTTTACGCAAATATCAGATGCCCCGGCCACTTTTTTTTTCATCTCTCAATTATTTTCCGTCATTCTATTTTATTCCTCCTGACCCTCGCTCGAGCGCTGTACGCGCTTTTAAGCTTTACGAGGATTTGGATGGAAATTAAGAGATTAAAAAAGTTATTCCTTTCTGAGTTTAATAATCACGTGCTCAGTGAATGAAATGTTGATATTGAAATTCCAAAAATACAACGTTAAGAATCTTAAAAACTCACAATTTTAATACTATTTCTACAAAAATTTAAATCTTTTAATTAAAAGTGAGCAACAAGAACACACGTCTCATTAATTTTCCCTCACGAACAACGAGCCCCCAAAACAAGCGTCGCCGGAAATTCGATCCCCTCCATCCACCCCGCAATCACAAAAAAAAGAAAAATCCAACCCCTCGATTCTCTCTCCGCCTCAAATGATTTCTGTAAATTCGGATCATCGCCAACTTACCACTACATACCCGCCTCGCGCTTCCCCAACATTCCTCGCTCTCACCACCGGCGGCTGTATATTTACCTTCTTTCCGCTTCCTACTCATCTTTCTTCGGCTCCCCCCGCGGTACAGTGTATAGGCGATTGCAGCAGCGGCAACCCTTAACCGCAAATGCGAAAGAGAAAAGGGAGGAAAGAACAGTAGATGTGCAGGAGACAGTGAAAAGCGGTTGTATGATGAGGTTCCATTTCGGTCGCGGGAGAGAGAGAAGAGAAAGAGGAAGAGGAGGAGCTGGCAGGGGTGCGCGAGAGTGGAAAAGTCTTTCGGGCCTATGAATATATTAGACGCAAACAAAGCTGCTCTTCGCCGGCGCGCTCCGTTTATTAAAGCGGCGTGTATAGGAGAGGACACGCGGCCCTCCTCCTAAATCGCTTGAATAAACGACACGCCATTATACTCCCGAGAGCAGCTCGCTCATTTAATTAATAAACTTTCTTTTTGCCAGGCCAAGCGCAGCCCTGATGAAATCAAGCCATTTACCTTTTCTTCGGCGTTCTTTTATTAATACTTTTTACTTTGCACGTTTTTTTTATTTTTCGTTCCGATGAAGTTGAGCAATTTTATTCGAGAAGGTGTGATCGATACGTCATTTTGTAATAGAAAATCTTACTAAGGCACCGTAAAGGTGAAAAATATTACTTTTACGAAATTAACGCATCGCTGATAATCGATTAAAAATCCCGAATACTCAATTTTAAAGTCCGTCCAGCGCATCGGCGCTCCACCTCGCAGCTCAACGAAATTCAATTTTGCTCCTTTTTCTCATTCCAGACCGAAATCTGCTCGAGCGCCCTCACCGACGTCATCCACGCCGTGATCAATGGAACGGATGGCTGTCTGTTCTGCTTCGGACACGCCGGACTCGGTGAGTATTATTTTTTTTTTCACCACCCACCTTTTTCCGCTACCCTCGGCCGTCCGCAGCCCAGATTATTCTAATCCTTCACGAGGCTGTGAGCCGTGTACGTGTGGGCACATATCGTCGCGAATCTGATTATTTCGCCGCGGCCGGATCTCGATCGCAAAATGAGACAAAAGGTAATCAACGCGGCTGTCCGCTCGTTATACAGTTCTATATGTGCGAACGTTAGCGAGTGTGCTGGTATAGGGAGGACACTTGCCGCGTTAGCGGATCGTTCAGCGGTTTTATTGAAAATCAGAAGCTGGACCGAGCGGCGCCACACTTTCCTTTTAATGATCGCTGTTATATAGGTGAGCGGACAATGCCGAGGGCTGCTTGCGACTAATTTTGGATTGAATCTGCATCGTTAGAAGTTGGCGATGCAGCTCTTTCTGATTCACACTCATATGATCTGATAGCTATATTTTTAAATCCGTGTGTATATATATTTAAATCGGTTCGTTCGGTCGCGCAGAAATCGGGCGAACGTCGGGCAGACAAAACTCCATTGTCGAGCAAGTATATAGCCAGAAGTAGAGAAAGGCCAGAGAGCCAGACGGAGACGAGATAATTACTTAAATGAACAACTTGAAATCCCCGTCGTCGAACTGCTACTACTGCGCCAGCAGCTGTGCTTCTCTATCTCCTTTTCTCTTCTTCCCCTCTCCCCTGCCTGTCTCCTCGAACCGCGGCCCGATCGATCTTCGATGACTTCGACGCTCTTTTTCCGCCTCGTAAAGAGCCCGGGACTAAATTCGAGACCTTTTCCACTGCGAGTTTGGTATATATGTGCGCGCGCGACGACTGCCATACCTCTGGGAGCGACAACTTTTCCAAACTACCTTCGACGTTTTGCGCGAGCCTCGAGCCCGACAACGACTTGATTCAATCTATATGATGAAATGTTGAAACTTTGGACGTTATGTGCTTTTTCGGAAGCGCTGTTTTTATTATGCATCTTAAATTGACTCGATGCTCTTTTGCACTTTCTTCATTTCGATTGACGTGAGAGAATCAAAACTTTTTTACTTTTCTCGATTGAACTTTCATTCTATATATTTTAAGTCGGAACTTTGTGTATTATTTAAATCTTTGTATTAAAAAATAATTGTATAAAATGATCGAATGGAAAAAAAAAATTTTAAATAATTATTACTTATTTGAAATTCTATGTTTCATTATTAGAACATGAAGATTTTCTCGTTACGTAATGTATTTCTCAAAGTGAAAAAAATATTCAAAGTAACAGTGAATAATTTTACATTTTAAACATTCTATGAAGTCTGGATGCAAATTTTTTAATATGAAAAATGTATTGAAGATAATATGTAAAACAGAAAAGGGAATGTATAAAAATATCTTTTTACTATAGCACCTTTTGACTATACTTATAATTGCATGCATAAGATGAACCTTACATATAGTTCAATATTTTAAATTTTATGAAAATTAAAAAAATAACATGCACAAATCTTGTTAAATATTTAAACGTAGAAGCAAATTGAATTTGAATGTATCATATTTAGCTCATCATCTATTATATTTAAAATAAATTAAATACAAAATTAATGTACTTACTAATTAACTATAATAAAAATTGTATTGTAAAAAGAAAAAAATTCAAATAAAATATTTCAGATTTTAATAAAAATATTTTATGATATTTAATTAACTTTATATACTTACACACATATTACTCGTGTCAAATTTACTTAAAAAGATATTACAGTATTACTAGCTAAAATGGAGAATTAAATTCATCCATATTTACCTTGACTTCCAATTTAACAAAGTAAAATGAGTAAGTACAAACAAGGTAGAAAATAAAACTTTTACTCTCTCGACCTTCTGAATAAGATAGGTTCATTGTTCTGCATTACAATCGTACATTTTTAAATGAAACAGAATGAAAAAAACTTCGAATAGTCGCGTTACTACTATAAAAAGCGATGATCAAGTTAAAAAACAGTTACTTAAGTGAAAAAAACAGAAAAGGAATAACGATTTGCTTTTCTTCTACGCCATCTTTTTCGAGATCTACTTCGTTCGACGAGGACTCTTCATAGAAGCGAAAATGTCAGCGTTAAGCGTCGCGAAAAATGCTATTGACGAACATTCCCATGCAAAGCGGTTCATTTTAAGTAATGCCTTTTTGCGCCCTCCCTAATGGCGTTTTCGTTGCTCCGCGCTCCCTCAGCTTTGTGATCATCTTCTAGTTAAAGCAAACGTCTTTATAACCCCAATAGGATTGTATGAAGAAAGTTTTCTTTTTTTTCATGCTATTCATATTCTTTATTATAGATAACATTCTAATCAAATAAAATTTTTTATTCTACAAAATAAAATTTCTACTTCTACTTTTTTCTTAATTTTCCGCATTTTTTTCATTTATTCGTTAAAAACTTGCTTTACTACCTTCTTCAATCGAAATTGTGCTCTCGAATTTCAATCGGAAAATTTGCAGTCCATTACATCGATTCCTGTTCTTTTCTCGGTTCATATCGTTACTAGGACATCAACTCGAAATGCTCTTCAGCTAGAAGATTCTTTCCGACAGCTTGGAATGATCGTATCGTAAAACGTACAATATATACCATCTATTTAATTTCATGTATTGAATGAATTTAGTAAAATAACTTTTTTTTAATTATATATGTTATGTTCTAATTATGTTGTAGTTAATAATTAATAAAATTTATAATTGTAAAATTCAAATTAGGTTTTTGACACGCATTCACGCACATAAAGTCATCGCATTTTTTTAATCAGGAGACTCAAATACATTAGAAATTATACAAAACTCAAACGCTAAAAATCTGACCATCTTTCTCTTTAAGAATGTAAAATTTACAATTTCGAAGTTTTTAAAGTTAAATTCATAAATACGTCGTAAGTACATTAATTTAGCATTACGAAATGTTGGATTTATTAGACTTTATTTGAGAGAAATTCTCATTATTACATTATTAAAAATTCCATCTTTTTAATTGAACTTCACTTTTACTTAAAAAATTAATTTAAAAATGTTTAAATCAGAAAGGTTTTTTTTTGAAAGCCAATTAACATTTAAATTACGTTTATTTAAAAAGAATATTTTATAAAATATCGCTGTAGTATGTATTTATATGAATTCTAAATAATAATAATGTAAAATTTTGATCACATAAATATCTTAATTACAATAAATTTATTTATGGTAGAGAAAGGAAGGTAAATGGCGAATAGTTTTATTGCGGATCTATAAAATACATAAATAAAATACTCCCTCTCTCTCTTTCTCTCTCTATTACTCTCTCTCTCTCTCTCTCTCTGTCTCTTTCTCTTTCATTCTCTCTCTGGTAATCTCTCTCTCTCCCTCTCTCTCTCTCCCTCTCTCTCTCTCTCGTTCTTTTCACTTTTTGTTTTTCATTGTACATTATGAAATACAAAGAAAATAAAGTGCGAAGCTAGCATAGGTAAGATGAAACAGAAAAATATACGGACAAATAGCAATCTTTAAAATAGTCTCAAAAAATTTAGTCTATGGCTATATAGATGCAGACGTACTTGTACCGCTAAAACTTAACGTCCTCTGCCATATCAGAGACAAGTCAGAGAGATTCAAACTGAGAGAGAGAGAGAGAGAGAGAACGAGAGAGAGAGAGAGAGAGAGAGAGAGAGAGAGAGCGAGAGAAAGAGAGAGAGAGGGGGAGAGAGAAAGAGAGCGAGAGAGAGAGAGAGAGAGAGAGAGAGAGAGAGAGAGAGAGAAAGAGAGAGCGGGAAGAGAACAGAAAGAAGAGGCGAGTAGCTGAAGTAGCGCGGGTGGATGGCAAAAGGGAATGTATAATAGCGGAATCGGGCTTCAAAGCGAGACCAGATTCGTCGCATCCGCGTATATATAGCCCCCACATCACACGGCGCGCGCAGAAAATGTAAAAGGAAAGCGCAAAAACGCGCGCCCGTTTGTGCTCGCCCGCCCGACGGAGCCTCGCTAATTATTCTGGGCCCGGCGGTTCACGTGCTTACGCACACACGGACTCTGACTACATTCTTCCCACACTAACGGGCCCCCAGCTCTTCATTCATCTTTGCGCACGCTCGAGCTTCGCTCCAACTGTTCTGTCACTCGCTCGTGCGATACACACATTTATGTATAGGTGCGCGTGTGCATTATACGAGGAGCGCGTGCCCAATCGTGCGCCAGTCCTTTGTGCGCACTGGGCGTTTCGCGAGTTAGTACGAGCGTGGAAGTGCAAAGAGAGAACATTAGCCGAGGCGTCGGAAAACCGCGGCTGCGATCAGTAGCGCTGAGCTGAGTCGCAAAGTGCTCATGTACTCGCGGCTGGAATGGCGGAACGGAGAGTAGCCTAGTTTGACGATTTAATTTCGCTGCGCGACTGAGTTTAATGAATTTTGTAAGCGACTGAATTATGCAGTGCGTTTAAATTCCTTTTTCGCTCGGTGAACGCCACGGACAAAGACAGAGAACGGTATTTTATAAATTGATAAAGTAATACTAATAATATTTACTCACGTTGCAGCGGAATTATTAGTTTTTCAATTCTCCAATAGACTCCACCGTACACCTTCCTGCAATAAACCTTATTAAAACTAATAAAATCTCAAAGAAAAAAAGGGGCTACCTCAAAGCAAGCAGAAGCCGCGTAATTTTTCAGCAAACGGGCCGCAATGAAAATTGTAAAATTACTTTCTTTGCCTTGCGTGAGAGTTGAAAGTAAACAGTGAAAAGTTAGCTCGCGCGCGCGAGCGAGAAGAAGCGATCTCCAGTCTGCGAAAGTTAGCGCTCCCTCTCCCTCTCGGCTGCTGCAGCTCTGTTCTCCGTCTCGTGCTCGCTCTGGAAGAGCTTTCGTAATGGGAGGGTGGGCTTTATTTGCTCTGACCGGCGGCGATGGCTCAGTTGAACGGCGCGCGCACAACCGGCCCTTTCTCACTCTTCTAATTAAATAATAACATAATTCAGCGTCTTACGCTACGTGAATTAAATATCGTTTAAGATTCAGCGCGGCTTCCGGGATTGCCATTATTTTCGCCAAGACTCGCACCTTCGCCCCGTGGCGCTGCCCCCTTTCTGCCATTCTCCGTTTTTGCCTTTTTTCATTCGCTTCTCGCCGCTCTGTGTGCCCAATATTAAGACGTCTTGTGGTTTTTGTACATTTTTTTAGATTTGCCGTATTTCACGTAGCAGGAAGAATATAAAAATTATAGTATTATTTTATTTTATTTTTTACTGAGTTTTTTTATTAAACGTTGAGTCTTTAACTATTTTAATTTTTATTCTTTTCATCTTTAAGAAATGAAGATTTTGATTAATCTCTTACGTCGTACTAAAACTTTTAAAAAATTTTAAATTAAATTGAATTTATTAGGATGTGTATTAATGACAAGCGGTTTAGGGCAGAATAGGGTTATGAAAATCACTCTAATTGGAAAGAGATTTATATGACTGTTTCCATTTCTAAATAAACGGGTTGCGTATCACCATGTTTCCAGAGATTTTTATATTAATATATATTGTTCTACTCCGAAAATCATGTGACGCGTATTCTTTTATTTTTCAATTGTATTCGTTACGCGCTTTTGAGAATTATCAATAAAATTCTGAATTCGAAATATTTTTTTCACATATTTTTTAAAATTCATGTTGTTCCACGAGATTTTTAATAATACTAATAATACCAAAAAGCTAATGAAACCATTAGACTCATTATAAAATTAATAATTTCAACAAAAATCTGGAAATATCCAAATGCTAGTACAATTAATAGAAAAATCATATTTTTAAACAGTTTTTCTAAATAATATTGACAAATTCGAGATATAAACTTAGATGCTTTTAAAATAGATGACCATTATTACACAATTGACCTCCATTATCCCGTTTTATCCTAACTAATTAATAATCCAACAAATAGCAACAAAACTAAAACGATCTTTAACAACAACGCAACGAAAAGATTGACAACATAATGAATTTTATTCGAAGCAACAAAACCCTTCTCCACCAGCAACAGAATGATTAAAACGGGCACATCTGAAAACGAAGCCCACGTAAGCCTTTCTCCGCAATACTAGCCTGCGTTCAAGCTCGCACAAAACGAACGAAGCAGTTGTAGACTGCTCGCTAATATCCCGGTCCTTAAAGCATCGCCCAATTAGCGGAGCTCGAGCAAACAAGCCCTCATTAATAAGCTAATTAAGTCGAATGCGGGCCCGCTTCCTTCGTCGCTGCTGCACTCGCGCACGCGCGTATATATACACACGGCAAGAGCCTAGCCTCGTGACTGATCGCCGTTGCGCGAGCGCGCGAAGCAATGGTTCGGAATCGCGCGGATAAGAGTGACAAATCGCCGCTCTAATGAAACTTTGCCACGCCGCTAATTAGCCGGCGCTCGGCTTTGTGCGCGCGGCGCCGTCCCTTCAGCCTGTACTCCTGCGCCGGAATCATTTAGCGATTTTCCTCAATGAGCGAGGCTCGCTTGCCTGCCTGGCTCTCTCTCTACCCTTTTCTAGGGTTACCGGAGGCTCTTATCGCGCTCGCTGTAAGCTTGTAATCTGCGAGGATTTTTTACGCGCGCGGAACACGGCATTGCATACTTTTTATCGGTTGGCTGCTTTTTCTGAGGAATGCTGGGATAAGCTTCCTGCGAGAATGTAAGATGCATAAATCTTGCCGTGTGTATAAGGGATTGCATAAACTTTTTAAGTAATGTGACTAAAGAAAATTTTAGTATGGATAACGTTAATAATAATTTTTCTAAATACTGTAATAATAAAATATTTATATGCAAGATAAAAGTTATTTTTTAAAAGTTGTTTTTCACATTTTTTTAGAATTAAAAAAAAAATAGAATATAAAAATGTAGATAAAATAAAAAAAAAACCTATTTTATTTGCACTGCAGTACAGAAAGAAAAATAAATTGTCAGATCGTGCCGCATCAGCCACATTTACAGCGGCAAAATTCATTTCGACGTTCCGACCGTAATCCTCCATAAACGCACGTACATCTCTACATACACAAACGCTCGACCCGCCATCCTTCAAAATCGTCTGTGTACTTTATTATTCGTCCGCTAAACTGTAAACAAATTAATCGCGGCTCGCTGATTTGGGGGCTCGTTCCACAAATCAAATATCCCGCGATTATCACACCAATATGGCGCAGCCAACCCGGCCGGGCTGCACTGGCTAGTTACTTTGGGTGAATTTGCGCAGATTGCTTCTCCGCACACGAGTAAACACAGTCGTGCTGGAATTTTGGGCGGCGCCACACTCGTAAAATTGTCAACCGAGCTAATTGCTGCGGGGAGTTGGATACACGGACGTGGCGGTTGTTATAAAAGTTACTGATCGTTAAAAATAATTGATCATTAAAATTTTGATTTAATTAATTATAAAATCGATGTAAAGCTTAATTGACGAATCTCTGTCAGTGTCGTTTTTTCGATAGAACTGATCAAGCTCCTGTAAGCGAGAGTATATATTTATATAAAAATTTTATTTTTTTATTGATTAAAACGAAACAGCCGGGGAAGAGTAAATATTAATATGGACATAAAAGCTCGAATAATTAAACGAATATTAAAAAAAAAAATTTAATCAATATTAATGTCTGTTTTTAATTTCAGGAAAAACGTACACAATGCTGGGGACGCCGGAAGCAGGCCACTCGCTGGGCGCGATGCCCTGCGCGATCGCCTGGCTTTTTCGCGGCATCAGCGAGCAGCGCCAGAAAACGGGCGCCAGGTTCAGCGTGAGGGTCAGCTGCGTCGAATTAATCGCGGGCCAGCAACAACTCAGAGATCTACTCGTCGCTCACGCTAATGGTGAGTATTGTAATATTCTTCTTTACTATATACTTTTTTTTCCTCCCATTCTTTTTCACCACAGCTCACGACTATCCGACGTTCTAGTAATTCACGTCCTGATATAAAGAATCTTTCCCTTTCTTGAGCATTTTATTCGCGGAATAAAAATTCAGACGCACCCTCGATTTTACCTTAGCGCGAGCTTAAAAGAAGAAGGAAAATGGGGGAGTCAGCATGAGAGGGAAGGGCGAGCGTACCATCTTTTTTAGTCTTGCGTTTCTACGCTTTTCTTCCGTCCTCGTCGCTGAAGCCTCCACTTGTGTTTCAAGAAGGTCGCGGCTGTTCGTTTACATCGTCAGCTCGAATCTCGGCAGCCAAGAGCTTTACGATTTTAAAGTAGATTGATTTTGCGATATTTCGTTTTTAATAGTTTTATCGGCAATCGATAAATAAAAGATTCTCGAGCTTTTTCGTGACTAACAAAAATATTATTTTTCAAATTCTTTTTAATATGAATTAAGGGGGTCCGATACTCAATTAAAAAATCAAATTTCGCGCCTAAATTTAGCAGACGAAAAATCAACTATTTTGCTTATAACAAACGATAAAAATTAAATTACAACAAAGGACGAGATAGTTGCTCTTTACATTATTCAAGCTTTTCTCGTAATGGTATTGTAATATAAACTTGAAACTTTGTAAAATGGTAGATAATTACATAACGGAGGGCAACTATCTCGTAAAATAGTTGATTTTTCGTCTGCTAAATTTAGGCGCGGGATTTGAATTTTTCGGACCCCGTTAAAATTCTTTGCGGAATAATTTATTCTTCAAACCATCATATTCAACAGCTGCTTGACAACTCCCAGCCTAATTTTATTTAAAAACATTCATTACCCAACAGCCATCCCAAGTACCTTAATGTCTGATTCACGGCGAATCTCACGTCAGCGACGAATCTCGCCATTACATCCAAAGTAGCCGGCGGCAGCGGGCTTAATATAATCAGAAAATCGAGAAGCTCGGCTCGTTTTGTAGGCGAGCACGGCTACGAGCGCGTGATTTCGCAATCCTGCGGCGAGCTAGCTGCGCCGCGGCCGCAATCGTGCCGCTTTTCACGAGGCCCTTCATTCCTCCACTCTTGCGGCGCCTACGTCTCAAGCGCGCGCGCCGGCTACCCACAATTAATTTCGCCTACCTCGAATAATACCGGCTGCAGGGATAATCGTTTGGATTAATTAGAGTGGAGCGAAGCGGGGCATTACTGAAGTGTGTCGCGAAAGGCGACGACTAGGAGGAGGCGTCCGGGCCTGTGTAAGCTCCCGCAAGCTCCGGAGGGAGAAAGTTCGGGCGCGCGCCCTTACGGCTGCCCTAAGCGTTTCCCGGCCTCTCCGACAATTTCCCCGTGCCGTTCCGTAATATTATATGGCCCCGGCTGCATTCTGGAGCCGCGCAATTGTAAATTACGACTTTGGTAACTGACGGCTCTCGGGAGGCCCGTAACCGCTGCTCTCGGCTAGTCGTTCCTCTGTGTTTTAGTGTTTATGAAATCCGGCGATCTGTGAAATATTTAAGTGTCGTGCGCAAGTTTGCGTGTGTGCTGTGTGAGATTTACATTATTTTAAATATGTTTCTTTCAAAAAAGGTATCGTTTTATTGTCATGTTTTTTTAAACCTATTCAACTAATATTAAAATAATATTTGCATTGAATTCTAAAAGTCTAAATTTATTTAAAATACGATATGTACAATTTTAAAAAGTGTACGTAACATCGAAATACTCTTTCAAAATAGAAGTCTGATTCAAAAAGTTGAATTTAGAGCGAGCATTACTTCGGAAAATAGCAAACCGTTCGATTGATATTACTCCGGCACACACAAGAGCATATGCATATACATCCATAAATATATATCATAAAATTTCATCGATGCATAAAAAAACACATACGTATACCACTATAGTTGTGCGCTCATGCACTCCGCAAGTAAATCCATGAAGCAAGCCCAAAAATAATGAGTTCCCCCAGCACATACAGTCACAAGCCCAGCATCTTGACTTCTCAAGCGTAATTCAAGCATACACTGCATCCGAATCATGCAGGGAGCGCACAAGCGCGTATACACGAATGATCGGCCGCAATTTGATTTCGGACCAGCGAGTGGCCGCTGCCGAGCAGCCCGTAAAATTGAGGTCCACGAGTATTATTGCCTCCTCTTCCCTCCTCTTTCCTCTCTCATCTCGCCAAGCGAAAACAAAATCGGAAGAAGCGAAGCGAAAGGAGCGCGTCCTCCGTGCGCTAATAAAGAAAAACGCATTTCGAGGCGAAAAGACAAGGGAAAAGCCGTCGTCCCTTGGCCGAGCGCTGAACTTTTCGCTCGCTCCCGGGTCCGGGCGAGCGTAACGAACGGATGTGTACTCCTCCTGACCGCTCGAGATTAGCTGTTATACGAAAATTTCTCATTCCCCCCGGTTGCAAGCTCGGAAGCTCGCCCGGGCAGTTATATCTCTCGAGAGCCGGCGCGGGAGGAAGGAGGTAATTTCGGAAAGTCGGAATCTTCCTCCAGTCGTAATAACTCACGCTTTTCACGGCATAATTAATGCTCCTTGAGATTAGTTTTTTAAGTGTACTTTTTATTATTTTCGCAGGGTGAGGGGCGCCGCCTGACTTGCTATCTATCTCTCTGTCAATTTCGTTTGATTAATTAAAATTTTTAAACTCGTACGATTTATTGTAGTCGAATACTCGGAGTTTATTAAATCGCAAAGATATGTATTGAAATTTATTTTTCAATGTTATCCAAAAGTTTCTGCATATTCCAAAACAAGAAAAAGATAAAGTCTACGGGCAGACGCAAGCATAAAAACGAAAATCCGCAAGGATCAGAATTTCATTTCTCCAATTCTCGCGGTCGATTGAACAAAGTAGGAAATCTCCCCTGTCGCGATCGTTCGCTCGCGCTTATGTTTCAACGATGAGCGCCACGTGAGACGGCAAATGGAATACTACTATGCGAACGCGCATGCAAACGCGTGCTCGGCTCGATTCGAGCGAAACGAAGAAGTCTAGAAATGAATCGGAAGATATATACTAGACATAGATACTCTCGTATTTCATATTTTTCGCGGAGATCGATAGTGCGCTCTCTCTCTTTCGCTCTCTTTATCGTGTCCTTCTGCCATTGCTTGAAATGAAAAGACGAGGGAAAGCATCTTCTTCTCCTGAGATTGTATGACTACCCTCTCTCTCTTCTTCTCTTTCTGTCTTTCTCCAAAGAGCAATCGGTTTAACGCTCTAGAACTAGAGAAAGACAATTTATTTTCTCAAATAAAACTATTCTCGTGGAAATATTTTTGAATATATTATATTCGATGGCGGATTAAGCGCGCGCATGACAATATAAAAACATACGAGTTCAGCGATATTTTAAAATAAAAATTATCGCAGTAAAAAAGGCTTAAAACTTTTTATTTTATACATCCGGATTACTTAGTTTTTATGAGCACTAAATTCGCATCGACAGTTTTTATTTATTTTTGTATAAATCTACAAGAATTTAATCTGTTAATAACATTTTGACGATGACAAAATGCATTTCGAATATAAAAAACTTTATAAAAAAAAAAATAAGATTTTACTACTAAAACATTCATTCAGACTTTAATGGAAAAAGGGGTGAAAATAAAAACGGTTAAAGATAAGAATTTAGCATTTAAATAAATGAATCGGACTCGCCGACTCTCCTTGATGGCTCGCAATCCTTCCTTCGTATTTTTTATAGCTCGCTACACAGCCAACCAAAGCGCGCGCGCTAGGAAAACTAATTAAGAAAGCAATGCAATTAATTTTCCGGCTTATTAAATAATTAACCGGTATATCTGGCCGGATCGTCTTCCTCAGCTCGTAAAATCCGATTCCCCGGCGCGCTGCGCGCAATTGTATCGTTCGCCCCTCTCTCAGCTTTGAAAACGAAGGCGCGCAAGCCAAAGTCTTTTGTATCCCGCGCATCTCGCACGCGGAATTAAGTCGAACTCTCCCCGTCTCGTTTCCTTCGTTTGGCTTCCCTGCGCGCTCGCGCGCTTGGATAACTTGATAATCCGGCCGGTAATCAGTTAAACTTTTCAGCGGCCGGATTGGCCCCGTGCTCATCAGGAAAAGCACGCCGTCTTTCCGGGGACTTTACTACTTTGCGCGAGCGCGCCACGCGAGAAATAGAATAACGGCCGGGAATCTCGAATTCTCATCGCGGATTTTGCCTCTTTGCCGTTCGTTCTTTGGTTGGCCTCTCGAGAAAGCGATTAGCATTCGCTTCTTGTTAATTATGCGATATCGTTCTTAGCGTATTCTTGATTATTTAGGCGCGGCTCTGGTTTCCCTTTTATAATACTGGGCTGGGTCGCAAAGGTGATTATTAAGATTAAGATGGGAGGAATGCTTTTTTCAATTCTTTTACTTTATTTAATTAGATTTCTGGATTTGTAACACTT
>JAPYZA010003513.1:0-14998 GCA_030522685.1 Eupelmus azureus | reverse complement strand
GTTTGCTTACTTGTAGGTTTTACACATGTTGGCTACTTTTGTGATAGCGTTGATTTCCATGGTTGGCGGTCGGCTTTGCAAGTAGGTGTTGTAGTCGGAGGGATCGCCTGTAATAGACGATTCTTTTCGTTATTGGGTTTGAATTTGAAAAGATATTTATTTGATCTGATCTAGTTCATCTTTCTTAAGTTATAAATACTAGTGATGAAAAGCAACAGTTTTAAGAAAGTTTTTAGAATTTATATACTCGTTGATTTAAACTTTTTAGAAGCAACGAAATCTTCGAAGCCTTCTAACTTTGCATGTATTAAAACTTGCTTATAATTATTATAATGATTTTCTTATTATTAGAAATATCCTTTTTTTAAGACAACTGCTCGTGTACATTTCTAATTAGACTTTTAAATTATGGAAAATTACGAATAGAAAATTTAATGTCCTAACTAGCACCTAACTGTTGGATTATCTCATTCACAATGTGAACGCGACATCGGTTTAAGTACTAATTAAGATCTAATATAAGGAACTAGAAGAATATAACAAAATTTAAAGATGAGGCCCAACTAATTAAACTTTTTCTACTCGGTAATATTTAGAAACTGTTGCACTTTTATGCTCTTAGTTTAGAAAACATTAAAAATACAAAACCATTATTCGATCCATCGGGTACGTCACTGACCTCGCACTCTGCGTGGAACTGTACAAAAAATATTATTTTAACGTCCATTTCTTCACAATCAGAAATGTTGATAAAAATAATTATTATTTAAAATAATTACTGCTAAAACGCTGTTAAGATTTTGCAACTCCGACAATGCACTCTTTATATCGTCTTCGTTAACGTGAGGGAACTCTTCAGTACTGGAATGAATCATGAAGCATTTAAATCCAACCACGCCGGCTTCTACGAGTGGTTTTAATTCTTTCTAGAATCATAATATGGACTGATTAGAAAACAACTATTAATTTGGTTGAATTTTTTTTTTTGTGAGTGTTACTTGATTTCCTGGTATCACGCCTCCCCAGAATGCAACATCCACTAGAGTTTTGGTTTTTGCGACGCGAGCCTTGGTTTTCAGATTTTCCAACGTAGTTGTAGGCGGTATGGAGTTTCTGATTTAAAATGAAAAATCCACAATTTTTAATTATTGTGAAGATTACTAAGTATAATAAAATTTTAAAAAGTAATTCAAAAATGAAATTTTAAATACTACCAATTAACTACCTTTTTTTATTCAATAAGTGTTTTTACAGGCAAATTGTTGAAAAAATTTTGAATAATTTGATAATTATATATGTGTAGATTTATAATAATTATAATTATTAAAGGTTGTTCTATCAAATCAGGTAATGTACAAAATGTATCAAGAATAACGTGTCTTGCCATTCTCGGCATGCATCTACTTACATATTCACATAAATGAATACGTTTAAGGTAACTTTTTAATTTGAGTAAGTTAAATATATGAAACACGCTCAAAATACGATTGAAAACAGATTTAACATCCGATTTCATAATATTTATAACTTTAAACTTAAATTGCGAAACTTTATTGTTATAGATTATGGTTGATTTTATATTTTATTTTTTTAGTTTTAAGAGCCACTAAAGACAAATTATCTCTTTGTCATAATTTTTGTACTTATTATAAAGCATATTCCAGCCCATTGGTTACGAAAATAAAATAAAATAAATACAAAAATGTTAACTATGTACTCTGAAATAATCATAATTCAAAACATTTTTAAAGTATACCAACTTTTTTCCCTATACGTTTCAAAGCAGGAATGGCCTGCATTTGCGTCACAGATAAGGTGGACCCAAAATGAGGATGAAGCTTACGAAACGGCAAAAAAAACTCGCTCTTAAACTGGAAGTAAGCTATGATACAAATTTCGCATGTCTTTAAAATATTTTTTAAGGTAAATTTAAAATAAAAAGCAGTTTTTATTAACCGTGATAACATATTTTAAAACTATTATTTTAAAAGTTTTAATAAAATATAATTTAGCAGAAAAATTAAGTTGCAATAAAATTTTGTATTACTAAATGTTTGAGGTTTTTATTTTTCGATAATTTAATTGAGCAATATAATTAGGTGTAGTTGCAGACCTATAATACAGTTGTTTATTATTTCTCAGTTTTTCGATAAATTTTAAAATCGCAAAAATTTCTAAGCAGAGTCACATTTTTTATTACATTTTTTGCAAAAGAAAGCTTTCGATATTTTTTTACTTTAAACTTTTTTCTTTAGTACAAATTTGCCCCTTGCCTCCCAAATTTAATGTTCGTATAGTAAATATCATTACATTGCAACAACTTATCCAATTGGTATTTTGCATAAAAAATTCCATTCGACTCGTATTGATTGGATAATTATTTGTAAACACGTAAAGGTTTGAAATGCGCGTGACGTCACGATTGTTTTTTTTATGATTGCCTTTTTAGCTATTGTAGTATATCTATATAGTAGGCAATCGTGACGCCACACGGATTTTCAAAACTATTATAATTTTGGTATTAACAGTCAAATCACTACGAAATGCCCATAATAAACGCACCTCGGTAAAATAACATCCTCAACCGAGATGACATAACTCTCTTGAAAAAATAGATAACTATTTTAGTTATCGATTTTTCGTATTATCATTACCGCTCGCGTATTGCCCCTAGTCTAACCGATATTCATTTTTCTTTAGACTCTAAATTTATCATCTCAACAATATCTATCTATTATAAACACATTATCAATAGAAACAATCTACCTTATCCACCATCTCCTCAAAACACTTAAATACTCGAAAAAAGACGCGCTAATAAACCAAACCCAGTCCTGCCACCTTTTAATTTCTCCAAAGCCATTTATCTCACCCACGTGCATCTATCCGAAATAAACATGTCACATAATTGTACCGGTCAATGTACATGTAAATATATTATTTAAAAAAAAAATACATACAGCGGCATGTCAACGATGGTGGTAACGCCTCCAGCTGCCGCAGCTCTCGTGGCCGTAGCGAAACCCTCCCATTGAGTGCGTCCTGGTTCATTCACGTGTACGTGCGAGTCCACCAGACCCGGCATTAGGACTAGCCGGCCGAAGTCCTCCAGTTCGATTCCAGGATATTTCTATGTGGAATGTAAAGTTTATGAGTAAAGCTATGGTTTAAGCGGACTCGTTTTGATACGGATGTGTATATAATAATAGAATAAATAAAACAATGTACTATTAATATGACCGAGGAGCAATTTAATTAACAGAATCTTATGGGATATTCAAACAGTACATTCTGATAGTACTTCTATATTGAATCAAGTCTTATCTAAGTAGACTGCAGCGCTTACCTGTATCTCTAAATCTATTTGAGCATCATCGACGCACGGTATAATTTCATCAATTCTCCCATCACGCGTAACCAGAACAGCCGGCTGGACCTGGTCGGGTAGGACAACCCTTCGGGATACGAAAAGTTTGGCAGCGGGTGCGGCCATTTTGGATATTTCCAGCTGGTTGGCAGATGCGGCGCGAGAAGTGCAATCGTCACTGGTACACTTAAAGTCTCGGACACAAAATGACTTTATCTGGCTCTCTTTCTCTCTCTCTCTCTCTATTTCTCGGGTGGATATGAGCAGTGTATCGGATTGATAAAGGTCAATTAAGTATACATAGTCGCGGAGACGCTGAGCGAAACGGAGGGAAGTGGCACTTGAAATAGTGGTTTATCGAAGTGTGAGATACGGGTCCGAGTTGGATTTTATTTGTGTATTTTAGTTATTTGTTTGCTTGTTAAATATTATAGCGTGTTGTTGGTTCGTAAACTAATTAATTGGCGAGCGAGATACAAAAGTTATATGAAGCTTGAATACTTATATACGTAAATTATTGCGAATTGAAAACTTTGCTGCATCTTACGAAAATTTAAATCGGATATTAAAGCAAATTACATTTATCACTTCAAAGGATTACTGATTTTAATCTATTCGCAATAAATGATAACAGACTTCTCCCGTGCTTGAACTTTATGGACCCCAAATTTCATGCAGTAATCAATGTAAAATTCAGTCACTTTTTTTAATACAAAGTACCCAATTCTATTGCTTGATTCGAATTTCCGTATTCTGCAGTCTCTTTAATCCACACATATTTGGAATCGTTTCAATACATTCATCCATTTTGAAATTCGTCAAAAAACTGTATAATTCTGACTTGGATTCGCCTTCACTATTTTTTTAATGCTCTTCATAAAATGACCCTAAACGTCTTAAGTTCCTCCGGATTTGGTAGTGGTTTTGGTTCAAAGTTTTTACGATTCACTATTTTGTTACATTTTAAGAGCAACATAAACTGAAAATTACAACACAACTACCTTCAAATATTTAAAAACTTTATACTACAGTTTTTTTGCTACTTAACTTTCATTTTAACTATGATCAGAATTTTTTCGCTATTTTATTGAGTTTTAGACATCGTTAAAATAAAATTATTACTAGACCAACCTTGTTCGTTAAAGAACAATTTTTTTACCTCACAATAATAATAATAAATACAAATAGCTAATTAGCTATCTGTGTACACGTTGCGTATATTAGCAATTAAAGACCGCCGTAATCTTACAGATACCTGCCTTCCGGATGTGATAGGTTTAATTACTACAGATACCTGCGTTCCGGTTTTGATAGGTTTTTCCCGAGACGTCGCGAACCTTACACCTGACGACGTTTGCCGACCCTCAGCAATCGGGTTAAATTGAAAATTGAAAAAATCGAAATTTTCTTACAATTTTTAATTTGTACTCACGTACAATTGACTAAGATATGTTTCACACATATCGATTTATGTAAAAATATTGTTAACAGTCCTGAAGAGGGAGTTAAAAAAATACTACGAAACGTCGACTGATATAATTTTAATAAAATTGTTCGTAAAAAATCGATAGAGTCTTTCTTCAACAATCAACAGGAGCGATAAATTCTCTTCCTAACTTGATAGATTTAATTTCAGAATCCAAACTCAATAATTGTTCTAAATCATTGTAATAATTCAAAAATTCATTTTCCGAAACGCAAGCTTCAGTAACAAAGCATTTTTATTGTTCTGAATGTATTAGGATATTACAAAATGAAAATTCTTGTTGCGCTCAGTGTGAGAACAATTGTTTAAATAACAAGATTACAATAATCTCAAATGGGAATTTCACTACCAACATTATTTAATAACATAATTTTTACGAATGTAACTTAAAACTCTGATATCTTACTTGAAAAGGACATCAGTTGTGGGATCAAAACATCGTTTCGTCAATAAAAAAGTATAAACAGTAATTCCCGCAGTAGATTTTTCCTATTTAAACTTATTTGCTGTTTGCTACGTCTCAAAACACTAATAGAGAAATAAATAAATAATTTCGTAAATTATTGTTAAACAAATATATCGCATTTAAAAGAAAAATAAATATAAAAACAAAATGAAAATAAAGTAGATGCATCTAATTTATCTTTAATTTTTATAATTTTTTATTTTTTAAATCATTTGGTTAAATGTTAAATAAAAATATTCATTTTACATAGTACTACAACAGCATCTTTTAACAACAATATATTAATCAATCGTTTACATTATCGAGTATGAAAAAGAAAGGTCAAAAGTTTCCGAGATTGCCCAAATATATGATTATAAGACTCACAGTAACTTTTTTGAGCTTCTCATTTTTCTTAACAGCTACTTTTCTCTTTTAATAATTATATTTTAAAAACTCTAAACAAGGAAATTACTTTAGTATATTCATCTTTTAGTTTTCGCAATATAAAGCTATAAATATAATAAACCTGTCAATTATTATTTATGATTAAATTTAAATACGCAGACAAAAAGTAGGGGAAAGCAGGACACGTAGCAGAGGTGGGTAAGTTGACACACTATCAAAAACTTGTTGTAAGCATGGTAGTGTACCGCGGCTCAGTCATCGTAGACACTGTATAGAGTAACGAATTTTTTGAGTGAGTCTCAGAAATTAAGCTATGTATTTATCGTGTAAAGATCTTTGAACAGGTATATTATACAGTGAAAAAATAAATACAGTATATCAATTAGAATAAAAAGTTTGAAAATTGTGTCGACTTGCCCCGCTCTCCCCTGTATAGTTTTTAAAATCAAAAACTAAGAGATGTTAATGAACTTTTTCATAGCTGTTCGTTCATTCTGTCTACAAAATTTTTAAATAAAATAGTTTAAAAATCTCATAGCAGTTTTTTGTGCTTCGCGGTAGCTCGCCCAAATAACTTAAGATGTATTCATTTCGAAGCAATTGAATATCATCGTGCCTCGCATCGTATTTTATGGCACTTTACGCAATACTCATGAATGTTTGTCTTTAATTATAACTTTTATATCAAATTAAGTTTGTACTTTACAGCGGTAGAAAAGTATGTAAAGTGAAATTAAATATTTAATGAACTGCGTTACGCGATCCGATCTGTGTCAAATACAAGTCAAAATAATGAATTTAGAAAATTCTTTCTTTGTGTAGATTAATCTTACTCGATTAACAATCACGAGTTTTATTATATTTTTAATATTTATATGTAAAAATTGGAAATACTTGTATTGCTTTGCTCTAGATTTATTATCTTTAGACATAGTGAGTGATATTATCGACGTGAAATTTCAGTAAGCATTTATACAGCCAATGTTTAGGTAACGATCCGGCCAATGCAATAAAGAAGAAGTAAATACTTATAGATAGCATTTTTTTTTAATTTTTATTTGCTAGCATTTATTGCTTTGTAATATTACAAATATTAAAATTTATAAATGTTATACACAATATTTTGAAGTTTTATTTTATAAATTACATTTAAAAGTTTATGAAGAAAATTGTCACTTTAAATATTAAATATATATTATAGAATACAGAGGTGACCAAAATTTTGGAACACTATCACAATTTTTTTCATGTTATCTTTAAGATACCACAAGAAAATATAAAAATGGAGAATAATGAAATATGTATTGTAAAATACATAAAGATCAAATAATGAGATGAAAATAAGAGTCTTCTTTATGTTTCTCTTTACAGAGTATATCCAGGGAATTTGGCTTGACTTGGTTTTTGCATATCAACAAGAAAATAAATTGTTCCTGCTAAACCTGGAATAATAAATAGTAGATATACGTGATTCACATAAAAATAATTAAGTTGAATATTGGTACATTATAATTTATAAATTAATTTAAAAATTATATATTTTAATTATTTTTATCGATTAACTCAATTAAGCTGTATAGACTACAATTTTCCAAATATAAGAAGATTTCGTTTTTAAATATCTATTAAAATTTTAACTTTTACTAAAATTATATGAATTTAGTAATATGTGTGTAAAATGTGCGTTTGTAGAGCCTAAGTAGATACGCTCACGGTCCTTTCAGACAATGTATTATCAGACTTGGAATTTATCTACTTATATATTTATTGATCTACTTATATAGACTATTACGAAACTTACCTTCAAAAAGAGAAAATGGTCTGTCAGCAGGATACTTTTGATGAGTATCATAATCCAAACACCATTCAGTAAATTTAGCAGCTCGATATAAATGTTTTGAATCCTAAAATGTATATTTTATTTTTTATGTATATATTACCAAAAAATTGCAACAAGTTTTGAGATAATAAAAACTTAATAAATAATAAAAATTATTTAAGTATTTATTTTAATAAATGTTAAGTTTCTAGTACCTTAGTTAGTTGAAAGAGACTAAGGAATGTGTAAGCATTTCCAGCAACACCATGACAAATGCCACAACCCTTTTTAAGAAGTCCTCTTTGCCATACAACTTCACCACATTCCAATGCTGTATTTAAATATTGCTCTTTTTTGAAAATCTAAAACAAAAACAAATTTCTTTACTAATTTAAGAAAATTCATGAATTTAAATTTTAAAATTAATATTACCTCATAAGCAAGAGTAAATAACATTGTCATAGAAGGTGCTCCATGGCACCAGTGAACTAACTTATCAGTTGTTCGTCCTACAGAAGAAGGAAAATTTCCTGAAGGATATTTTAGATTTTCCAACCACTGCAACGATGGTTCTACTTCTTTTTTCAATTGTTCCTCTGTTAAAAATTCTTTAGCCTAAATGTTTAATGATATTTAATTACTACAAATTTTAAAATGTTGAAATAAACTAGTTTTTTGAAAATAAATAATTACTTGTAGCAACAAATAAAGTATTCCAGCTAAACCATGAGCACCACCAAGATATTCAGAATCATGCCACATATACATCAGAGGAGATTTAATACCATGAGCTTTTGCATAACTTTTACCAGAATTTAAAATACAAGCAATGACCTATAATGATTATAAATTATAATTATTTATTATAATTAAATAAATCAACTATGTCATAAATTAGAAATATTTACTTGTTTTATGAGATCTTTTTCAATTGGAGCTGAAGATATATGTTTATTTACAAAAAGAAGTGAATATAAGTAACCAGCTCGACCATACAACAATTCATCTGGAATACCACTACTGTCATCAAGAACATAAGATGACTGAGATTTTAATCTGTAAAATAAATATTAAAAATTTTAGAAAAGTTAATAAAAATTAAGAATTAAAAGCTTTTTTTTTAATATTTAAAAACTAACTTTGAAATCATATTATTAGATTCCTCCTTATCTCCATGTAAATGATGAAATACAGCTCCTAATGCAAATGGACCTGCATTTCCAGTTAAAAATGTTATATGCCTTTTACTTCTCATACCTTCAACACTTTTGTCAACAAGTTCAATAGCTTTCTGAAATTAAATTAAAATTAAAATTATTTCATTTCTATACTCAATTAATTAATACACAAAGTCAATAATAAAAAAATATATTACAGATATATAATTTTGATCTTCAAAGTATTTTCCATAATGATAGAATGTATAAGCAACTCCAGGTAGTCCAGTGTAAAGTGAACAATCTTCTCGACTGTACCAGTGTCTTTTATGATCTTCCAATTTTTGTAATAAAACTTTTGTACCAGCACTTAATGTCTCTCTGAATTCATCATTAATCTAAAATGTTGAATTTCTTTTTATTAATAATTTATTAGCTAATAATACACATTTGTTACTTACATCATTGCCACTGCTATTAAGCACAGAAGTCTTCTTTACTTCAGAATAATCTTCATAAGGATTCTTTAAATGTCGAACATCCATTTCTTTAGTGTGACTACTTGCTTGAGTACCTAAAATTATTTTCACATTTTATAATGCTTTATTTTATTGTTTATAAATATTTTTTGTAAAAAGTCATACATTCAACTTTTAATAATTTCTTTGTGACTCCAATCAATTTTTACACAAAAGAATTTTTTAAATATTATAGACAAGAAAGACAAAAAGAAATATTAGCAACATGAAAATTAATACTGCTAGCAACTTTAAATTTTATTACAAAAAATTATATTTAACATACAAAATTTATTGAACAATCAACTGACATATCTTTGAATGGCACGATTTCTATTTATTTCCATAAAACTAGTAATAACAAGAATCAACAGTGTAGGAGAAAATTTGTATATTAGCTGTACAACCCAGAGAAAAACAGCATGAGGAAAGAACCCAGTTGTTATTTCATCTTTTCCTACAGTTTTAATTGCATTTTCAACGTAGTTTTCTGGAGTTGGTGTAATCCAACTATGTGAAGACATTGAACAATCTTTGGAAGAATTAGATATACTTGCAGGCAACAAACACTGCACTATGATTCCATATTTACTATATTCCATGTTAAGACCCTTACTGAATTTTAAAATATAAGCTTTTGTTGCTGCAAACACCGTCAACAATGGACTAGGAATCACAGCTGCTGAAGATGCAACATTAATGATAACTCCTTTTCGACGTAACACCATTTGAGGTAGAATTATCCGACACATATTGGTTGTAACAACGATATTGCATTGAATAATATTCATGTAAATTTTGTCATTATGCGGTAAATCAAGGAAGTATTCTGGATGAGGATAGTTCTGTCCAAAATTATTTATCAACACTCCAACTTCTAAGCCTACAATTTGTTTTTCTATGATCTTATAAACTTCCAGTCCTTCAGAAGCATTCAAAAGAATAATTTTAGTTTCAACGCTGTATAAATATTCTAACTTTTCAGCTAAATCTCTAACAGAGTCTTGTTGACCGATGTATTGTTGTGGATCTGCGCTGACAAGAACAATATTCAATCCTTGCTTAGCTAGCACCTCTGCAAAAGCTTTACCAATACCACGCGAACAGCCCGTCACAATAGCCCACTTTCCCAATTCGGACAAATCAACAGTTTTGTTAGTTGAAAAGTAGTTTCTGTACAATTTGTAAATAATGCTAAATGAAATTTGATAACCCCAAAAAACTATGGCAATGTAACCTATTTTTTGCACCAAAGTCATACCACTAAAAGATTTTAACGCGATTTCCCATCAAACCGTGCATTGTACTTAATAAAAACAGCTTATAACAGTATACCCATTTACGAATCGCAAGTTGAACTTTAGTTAACGTATATTTTAAGAACAAAACGCAATTGCCGGTAATTTTTTGGTCGCTTCTTTTTCTCCCGTGTATATATTTACGCACTCACCTATTTCGGACTTCAAGACGGTCGAACTTATTTTCTCCAAGACTTAAATCGATCCGTCATCAAAATCCTTAAATTCACTGTGTTTACTTTCTATTTCACGATAAATTTTCGCATTAAGCTCTGTATTGTGTCTTGCCTGTCTCTTTCGGCATAGATCAATGCTTGCTCCGTAATTTGTAAATATAACGTTTATGACGTTTTGTCAACATAACCTGAAAGGAAAACAAATGTGATACATCATACAGTGATGACTAATAAGTTGATAGTTATGGAGTAAAAGTCTGGGAACTCGGATATTTTGAATATGATCGGGCTACTGGCAGTATTGAAAGTCATGACTTTTCAAGATTCTTGATAAATCCTAACTGCTGTGAAAGAATTAAGAAATAAAATGGATCAGACACTGGAGGCTGCATTTGATGCAGCAAAGAGAGCAGTAGATTTTGACAAAAATGAACAGTATAAGCAAGCTATTTATTATTATGGCATTGCTGTTAAGCTTTTGAGAAATTTATCAACCATTCCTACTTTAGCAGAGAAATGTACAGAGTACCAGGACAGATTAGCGGAACTTCAAAACCTAAGTATGAATGCAATTAAAATATGAAAGTGTTTCTTTTGATGTTTATTGCGACAGTTAATGTTTGTTTTGTTTAATTCGTAGTTTTAGATGAGGAAACAAAAAAGCAGGAAGCTGAACAGCCTCTTGAAAGTCAACTTCAAAGATGTAAATTTTTACTTAATCAAGCACTCGATGCTGATGAAGCTGGTTTTAAGGAAGAAGCTATAAAACTGTATACAAATGCTGCGGAACTTGGTTTAAAAGCTGTAAGTTTATTTATATACAAAAACTGTGTATGAGATTTCAATGTAACTGAATTTTCAGAAAGCTACAAGTAATGAAAAAACTAAAATAACAAATCTTGTTCGTCATGCCTTGGATAGAGCAGAATCATTAAAAGGAATTAAAAAAGTAGAATCAGAAACTGTTTTGCCCAAGTTGCCTGAAGTTCCTGAAACAGATCTTCCAATAGAAAATGAAACAGCTGAAGCTTCATTGCCATCTAGTCCAGTCAGTCCAGGTATCCAAAAGTCATAAAAATTGTTTATATAAAAAATGAAAATCTAATGAGTGTATATAAAATTGTAAAAAATAAATAACACTTATAAAAGAAATTGCATGTCTATCAATGTGTCAAATTGCTTTTTTTTATTATAGCAGCAGCAAGATCACCAAGACCTCCTTTACACAGAGGTAGCAGTGCCCATTTAAAAGTTACTGGAGGTAGTGGAAATTACACAGAAGAAGAAAAGAGAGTTTTATTACATAGTTCTCACATCAATGACCATGAATTTGTGCCTTTTATGAATGTTGACTTATCTGAAAGATTTCAATATGCAATTCCATTTACTGATAAAGATGGTTTATTAGAGTTGTCACCAAAGCAAAAGCCGGACTTTGCCCGATGGTCCCGCCCAGAGGAACTATTTTCAGAACCAAAAATGGTTATGGGTCATGTTGTAGATTATTATAGTATAAAGCAAACAGTAAGTGTACTTTTTTATTGTATTGTCATACACTGATTTTTAATAAGTATCCAATGTAACCGAGTTGTCAAAAATTATTTAGGTTGTATCTGACTGTTCACTCGTGGCTTCTTTAGCAGTAAGTGCACAATATGAAAAGAAATTTGGCCGCAGACTTATTACTTCTATAATATATCCTAAAAATAAAAATAAAGAACCAATTTACAATCCATTTGGTAAGATTTTAAAAAATACCATATATTTTTTTAAAATAATAAACATTTTTTTCTATAATAGGAAAGTACATGATTAAACTTCACATTAATGGTATTCCAAGGAAAGTTGTTATTGATGATCTTTTGCCCGTAAGTCGCTATAATCAATTACTGTGTTCATACTCGAATAATCGAGGAGAACTTTGGATTTCTTTGTTAGAAAAAGCTTATATGAAAGTAATGGGAGGATATGATTTTCCTGGATCTAATAGTGTAGGTATTTAAAATGTGTTGAAAAAATCAAATGTAGAAATTTGTACAAATGAAAAAATTTATATTTCAGAATATTGATTTGCATGCCCTCACTGGATGGATACCAGAAAGATGGGCTATAAGACCAAATGAGCCAGATTTTAATAAAGATAATTTATTTGATACTTTACTTTTAAGATTACACAAAGGAGATGTACTAGTCACTGTAGCTACAGGAGATCTTTCAGATGGTGATGCAGACCGAACTGGTCTTGTTCCTACTCATGCCTATGCTGTATTAGATGTGAGAAAAATTGAAGTATGTACAAAAATTTATTATATTAAGTTTTATTACAAATTTTCTTTCACCAACTTTTCTTTATCTTAGGGAGAAAGATTATTGCAATTAAAAAATCCTTGGTCACACTTGAGATGGCGAGGAAATTTTTCTGAACTTGATACAAAACATTGGACTCCTGCATTACGGGAAACTTTAAACTATGATCCAGATTCAGCATCTCAATTTGATAATGGTATATTTTGGATTGATTTTGAAAGTATATGTCACTTTTTCGATGTATTTTATTTTAACTGGAATCCAGGATTATTTAATTACACCTATTGCATTCACCAGTAAGTCACAAAAAATTATTACAGTTTTAATTTATTTTTTCATTTGAAAATTAGATGTAAATAAAAACTTTTTTCTTTAAGAATGTGGAAAGCTGGAATTGGTCCTATAAAAGACGCCTATAATATTGGAGATAATCCGCAATTTGCATTAGAAGTTCAACCTGACGTAAATGGCTCTGTTTGGATACTGTTAACAAGACACATAACTGATATAACCGATTTCAGGCAAAATCAGGAATACATAACAGTCCTTGTATACCAAAATGATGGCAAACGAGTTTATTATCCACGTGAGTAACTTTTTTTATATAAATGTTTGAGTTTTTATTTAATTTGAATTTCTGAATGATTGTTTTACTAGAAAATAATTTTATATAAGATTTAAATGTCAATTAATTACTCAAATAATTGCTTTTCTGTTTCTTCTTAACTAATTTTAAACTGTCTGACCAAACCGGACACACACTACTTATACTAAATTAAAAAGCTTTAAAGTGTGAGAAAGCAAGAACTCTCAATTTGATTTTTAAAGTAATCCAAACAAAATAATTTTATTGATGTTGCAATAATTAATATTGTTTTATTACAAAATATGAATGAAATTGTTTTTTGCATATATTTTTTCCTAAAAAGAAGTATGAAATGAGCCTGTTTTTCGGTAGCATAGAAAATTTCGTGCGTAGTAAAAACGGAAATACATTGTTAAATTATAAATATTATGTGAATTTAGATGATATTTCCTTGCTACACAATTGAAACTGCTCTAGTTTTGGACTACATTAATGTTTATCAATTCTAGAAAAAACAAATCAAAACTTTGTTGTCTCTAAATTTATTTTCTTTCTTAAAATAAAATATAAGATGATTATATTATTAACGTCTAAACTAGAAACTATTTTTCTTAATCTATGTAAAAATGAAATAAATGAAACACTTAAAAAATTGGGAAATCAATTTCAGGGCCCATTGACTTAGATACTGACCCAATTTTGTCAGTTCTTTAGCTAAAATAGTTCTTCTTTAATGAAAGCAAAATGTTTAAACTAAAGAGTCTAGACTCTCCATGTTACTCCATATGTGTACTTTAATATTTACTTAAATGAATATAAATGACACTATACGGTCGCAATCCAAAAGAGAACTAATCACGTATAAATTCCGAGTTGTATATTCAATTATATATGCAATTCAATACATCTATCAAAATCAGCAGCAAACAAAAACTATACAAAAAAATGAAAAAAAAAATTAAATTGCTGGTCAGATACGGGACTAAATTTTATAAAATTGAAATGGCTATATCGAAGGATAATTATCTTTTATTAAATAATTAATTCATCCAAATTGGTTGAGCAATTTTGAAATAATTAATTGATAAATTAAAAAAAAAACAGATCGAACTGAGAACCTTTTTTAAGTCGATTAAAACGAAGTAAAGTTCTTTTAAGGGTATTATAGAAAATTTAATTGTACTATACATAAACACAAACATTTGCGAATTCCCGTTTTCCAAAAGTCGGTAGATTGCTCTAAATTAAAAACACATTATAATATTCCTTGTCAAAAAAGAAGGAAAAATAAGCTTTAGTTGATTAAAATCAACTACCTCAATATTGTGCGACTAATTTAATATTGTTGGAATATCATTATAATATTCCCTCAATATTGTGCGATCAATTCAATATTGTTGAAATATCATTTTAATATTCCCTCAATATTGT
>JAPYZA010003512.1:0-73716 GCA_030522685.1 Eupelmus azureus | reverse complement strand
GGCCTCGCTATCATATCTCAACGAAATTCCCCCAGTCTTAGGCTAGACGCACATACAAGCCCCTAAACTATTACGCAATCCCAGAGCCGATTCACAACTTTAAGGACAGGTTCCAGCAGGACGCTACCTTATAAACTTACTTATTTATCATTCGTAAACTTAAAAATAACAACAAGCAATGTGCGATTGTATGAATATGCTTGTAGTCGATTAGATGCATATATCGAACAGTGTTTTGTCTCTGCCACCAGCCGACTACTGCGACGCTTGCAGAATAGTGTTAGAATGCACTTGGAGAATTTTGAAGCTTCCAATACCCAATAGCATTAAAAAACTTGAAATTGCCCAGGTAGAAATGATTCTATTTCATAGCCATTTAAAGCCATTTAAAGTATACCAGTTAATGATTTATAAGGTAGAAAAAAAAAATAGTCATTTTATATTCTCCAGGGTGAAATTTCTGCCATCGTGAAGACGGGCAATAAAATACTTTCACTGATCATTGCTTATTACAGAAAAGAAATTTATTCATACATAGTTAAGTTGGTGAAGGTATTGATATGGATAAGTATTTATTAAATTCAATTTCTTTTTTACGGTGAGTGGCTTTTACATATGCTAAGTGGCTTAGTTATTGAGACTATAAGCACCGGTCATTTGATCTAATAAAAGAGCACTTTTTCAGCATTAAATTATTCGAAAGTTACAGAGTCACTTTTGAATGTCAAAATTACAGACTTTTTACTCTATTTCCTCTACTTTTATGCATTAAAAAAAATTCAATTAACTTCAATTGATTGAAAATTTTACATCTCCGTTTCAGTTGAGTGCGCACTGTCACTTCCAAAGATATAAACCTACTTGCGTCTTCTCACAAACGTCATACTCATAAAACGTGTTCTGCTTCGCACATGTTATAAGTGTAACAGGTCTGGACGACTTATCGAAAATGTAAATTAGTTATTGTTTAGTCATGCGGTCAGTTAAAACGTTTGAAGTTATACACTCTTTACGCAGTCAGCTTTGATCAAAAATTAAATTTTAATTCATTGATACTTTGGAATTATATTTATATAAATATTTGAATACTTTAAAAATTTAAAAATTTTAGATTACAGATGCCAAAGTTGGTAATTTTTAGATTTAATTTTAATAATTTTAATACTTCTACAATAATGTTATAAGCTGTCGACTTAAGGAAAAATTGAATATTTTTATACTACTTGTACAAAAACTGAATTAATTAGCTATTGTAGTGTTTTCTAAACATTATTAAAAGAATAACAACTAATCTTAAACTAAAAACTTTCAGCTGCATCGCGAATCTTTTATACTACCAATTCCATCGGTCTTCTCCACCTAAAGTCTTGTAATATCAGCAAGAACAAACTTTAGAAGAACTCGTAAAAAACCAAAATCGCCAGTCACGAGGTAGACGAGTAGTGCGTATACGTCATTCATCCAGGTGGGAAAAAAGAGCGCCCATTTAACGGTAACCGTAAAAATAGTAGCTCGCTAGCTAGGCCTGAAATTTTTGGTAGACACATCAAGGAGGATTTTCTTTCTTCCGCTTTCTTCACATGTTTGCTTGTTAATGTTTGCTTTGCTTAAAGAGATATATGTTGAGAAAGCAATCGAGATAAAACGGATCGAGGCTATTTATTGATTCAATATTTGAGTACGCTCAGACCTTTTTTAGGGAAGGATTGGTTTCTTAATATTGTTCTAGTACTTGATTTGAACAATCTTTTCTTTGCTTGACGATGAAATGCATTTCCGGTTGATATAAATTTGGAGTGTTCGAAGAAATGGTTAGATAATGTGGTTTACGATACTTTTGTGTTCCCAATTTGAATTGTTTATCTTATGATAAAAATAATCTGAACAATTTATCATTATATTAACATCTATAAATATGACATAAAATATAATAATTAGTAAAATATAAAGTGATGAAATCTAACTTCTAATAGAAATACAATTTTCTTTTAGTTAAGAATTCGTAAAATTTTAATGAAATAACTCTTTACATAAGGTTATCGTACATTAATAACAAATAGCACTTTATAGTAAAATTTTATTCTAGAGAAAGTCTACAGTAAATCACGTATGCAATTACAAATTCCACTTTTAATTATCATCTGTTAATCATATTAACAATAAACATAAATTTTATAATTTTCCCAATTAGCTACCACGCGCATGACAAATGAAATATTCAAAAATAAGTAAAACCTCCCGTAAACTCAATCCTTCCCAAGTACAGCGAACATTTTCATCGAGACAACTTAAGCTACCATTAGCACAAAACAAAAACAGCACAAAACCCAAGGCCTCGCTTTGCACGAGCCGCCGAAATGGGAAAAGATGCAAATCTCAAATTGTCGCGGGGAGCCTTTAAAGGCGTTACGGAATCGCCGAAAGATAAGATCCGGCGCGGCAGCGATGTAACTCGAGTGCATTACGCTACAGCCTAATCCTAGGCCGAGTCATTTTAAATGTAATTCGAGTACTTTTATGAGAGGTAATTTTAATGAGTAGTAAAGCGGGTGTAATAAATCTCCGGCCTGCGTTTTCCGAGAGCGAATTTTTCTGGGCTGCGTAACGCAAAAACGGTGAATTTTGCACTACTGGGGCGGTCGAGGAGCGTAAGTTTTGGTTTGAGGCGAGGCAAATTGCCGTGGGTACGGGTGTAAAAGTTGACGCGTATATGCGGATTAAGGATGTTTGCTTGGGGAATTGAACAGGTTAATTTGAGCGGAGTTTTGATTTATCGGGGTACGCTAATTGGATGGTGTAGGAGAAATTTCGAAAAGTTTATGGAAAACAAGATAATTTATTTCTGGAATTGTGATATAATATTAAATATTGTAAATATTTTTAATATAGTAACTTTATTAAAGATTTATTTGAAATATTTTAAAATTTAAATTATATTTTCTTGCATTGAAAAATACTGGGAAAATATAATGAAACTAGGAACCATAATAATGAGAAAATCGTTTAACTGATAAGTAGATACATTTTTTCGAAATGAAAAAAAAATAGTAATAATTAATGTGGAAAAGGTTAGATTGTACGAATTACAATTACGATCTATTCTTCTAAAAAACAGTGAATGAATACAGTGCGTGCATTGTGCCTTTACGCCTCTGGCAATTCAAAATGTCGGTTAAAGAAATTTACGAGTTTTCCAAATATCCTTTGAGAGTATACTTTAAGTAATACAATATAGACTTGAAAACGAGGGAATAACCTGCTTTTTAAGTCCTCCGTTTTAATTATGGTTACTTTAAAGCGGCCTAAATGGTACCATTAAAAGTGTTTTAACGTTTTCGTAAAAGAAACAGTGTAAATCAAAAGAGGAAAGTGTTTCGTCGATGGTTTAAATAGATAAAATTCATATTATTTTATTATTAAAGTGATGATTTTGGCTTACATATAAAAAGTTAAATTCCTTTTTTCTTAAGAAAATGAATTTATTTTCAATTATCCAAATTAAAAAACTATTTTTTTATACGTACATAACTTAATTTGAAAAAATTTGCAAGTCTTGTTATTTTTTGTTTGTTTTTAAAATAAAGAAAATAAGTAATAATTTTTAAAAGTAGACAGATATTTAACTTTCTGAATATACACTTCAGAAGAAGTTAGCATTTTTACTCATACATTTTACAACTCTTAAATTGAAAAAAAAATCATTATCTCTCGAGCTGCCGATAACTTAAAGCAAATTATAATAATATAAGTTAACCGGATATCAAATGAATATAGTCTACTTATGAAGATTAAAAATATTTTAAAAAGGCATTAAATGCGCTACAAAAAGAAATCGAACAGGTCCAATAAAATTTAAAAATAGTTATTTCAGCTAAACGAATTTTTCTTATTAATATCTTATCTATACCTTTTAAATTTTTCCAGCGCGTAATTACTAACTCTAATTATAATCATTATCTGATAGAAACCATAATTTTGCCATTGATAAAAATTTAGACATTGTACAATAAAAGCCAGCGGGCGACCAAAGAAAATCATGTTAACACTAATTGCTTGCATCTTACTTATGCCATTGTGCATTATTTATCACGCCAAATACAAAGTAACACAGGATCATATAAATTATTCCCTTTACAAAGATCATACGCGCGCTCTGTAATGGGCTATAAATAATCTTTCCAAAAAGAGCTGCGCAAACACAGTTAAAAGACAAAAATAAATCGGTGTGCGCGTATCGATCAAAGATAATTTTTATTGCACCTCTCTCATATTCCGGCTGTGAAGGCGGCGCGCCGCACTTCTTTTATTACATATCGGATGTATTCGAGTTTTTTTTTAATTATAATAACAGATTCCTTTATCGGTCGTGTTCCATTTATTATACGGAGCAAATTTTTTTGAAGCATAGCATTTAATATTTTTGCTTTAAAAACAAATTATTTTTGATCTGAAATAAAATTATTTTATAACGGTTAAGCGACTATAAAATTTTCGTTTTGCTACTAGTTTTTATATTAGGAGTAATTTCACTTCGACTGAAAAATGATAATTTGAAGAATATAAACAGAATTTCTTTGGGAAAAGAATACGAGCTCACTTAGATACTTGTAAAAGTGCGCTTTAATGAGGTGAAAAGCGTTTACACTCATGGCCAGATTAAAATTTCCAAGGAATTTAGAGAGTCCATCGCTTGATTTTGAAATACGCGACACCTGCAACAGAACTAATAATCCAGGATAAGCCACGTGAAAACGCCACTTATTTTACACTCGGACAGCCGACTCGTACATTACTGACAATGCGTAATTAAACATACGGAAGGTGTACACGGGACAGAACACGATGTTCAACATCAGAAGAACATTTTGTTAGTGAAGAAAAGAAAGATCGACTCATTAAAAAAGGCCAGCAAGTGAGCGTTAAAGGTTACAAAGTAACATGCAGGATCGACTTGTGGTGCTTTCTGGCAAAATTAAAAGCTCGGTAATGCTGCATAAATCATCGCTGCGCGCGGCGGTAAAAGAATCGTGAGGCTCGTGCTCGCTCACTCTCGGAAAAATTAATAAGAGAACATCAATTGAAAATGAGGGGGGGGATGTAATGGAGGTGTTCGGTTTAATTTCGGCTCGTTAAGGTCTCGGATTTCGAAAACGCAAGTGGACAATGTAATGACTTTTGAAAGTTCTTGAGAGAGAAATTGCTATTTTGAGAACGGCTGAGCAAGTATGGTGCCTAGTTGGATGAAGATGATCGCTTCGAGGTCGGGGTATTGAAAAGAAATTTCGCGATGAGCGATGGTTTGACGTTTATTTCGAAATCTATGTTTTATTAGCGATATTAATTTGCGATGTTTGGCGATTAATCAAATCAAAATTTGCAAATGATTGACGAGTTTTTTTGGATATTTACGTTTGCGTGACTTCGGTAAAATTTATTCGCAGATTTATCAAATTATCAAAATCGAATTATAAAAAGTTTACTACTGTATATTAATAATTGATAAAGCGTTTCAATATTCCATTACAGTAAACAAAAATCAATCCAAAACGAAACAACATCAAACTAATAAATTAACCACTACACTTCACATTTCAAACCCATCACCGAACCTTTGACCGAACCGCTTCCCAAACCCCCACATCACCTCATCCGATAACCTTCCTCTCAACTCTCCCTCTCCACACCAATATCCCTCCTGCCAAAATCAAAAAAAAAACCACCGACGACCCGGCAATTTCTTTTACTCAATCCCCCCGGAAAGGCTAGGGGGGGCCCTCTCACTCCGCCGACATTAAGGAGGCCCATTACTTACCGAAGCGGCGAGTGTCACCTCTCTCGTGCAGCGCGCGCGCGCAGAGTGGAGATAAAAAAAAAATTATCTGCGAAAGTTGCCGCCGTGCAGCATCGCGTGAACGCTCATTTTCTCCTCCTCTGCACGATTTGCAAGCGGCGCTCGTGTGTGTCAGTCCGTGTGCTGCGAGCGTCGCTCTGTGCCCCTTTCTAATAACGGAAATTCAAGTGTGCAGGAGCGCGAGAGATGGCGCGAAGAGATAATTGTGTTTCAGTGCCGGCCGGAAATCCTCATTCGCTAAACACCCGAATTATGATGGGAGCGCGGTGTGTTTGTTCCTAAGTGTGGCATTTGGTGTGAGTGCATGTGGAATTGCTTTTGCTGCGGTTGGGGATTGTATCGATTGGGAAAGGTACGGTTGATGTGGATTAAGAGCGATTTGAGTTGAGACCTTGGGTATCGTAGAAAGGAATTGAAAAATGTTTTGCTTATTATTTTGTACGTGTAATTAGAGTCAGATAGGCAAGTTTTCCTGCTTTGATAATAATTTTTAGGATTTCTATAAATTTTTATATTAATTATTTTTTGCTACATTATATATCAGATTTCTTATATTACAATTTTCATTTCTCTTTAAGAAAAAAATTGACTACGCTCGTTATTCGAAACTATCAAGTGAAAGTAATAATTTTAATTTGCATTTACGAACTGTAATTTTGTTACATCACAGAAATGAAACACGAATTATGTGACATTAATATTGATGCATGCGTCTCACACATTAATTATTGCAAATAAATATCATGTTGATTTACAAAATCAAATATAAGTAAGTACCACTGCTGCAAATCAATACTTGTTACACATAGTATCGAAAAACCATCTACATCAATTAAAAACAATCAAAACCCTAAGCAAACAATTTCCCACAAATCAATTTTCACGCTCCCAAAAAAAGAACCATTAATCAGCCTAACACCCGGAACGAAATCCGAGAAATGGTTATAATTATCCGCGTATTAAATTGCGAAACTCGCTCGCCACTCCAAAAAAACCAACCCAAATTACACGTCTCGATCAAGTGAAAAATCCCTGCGCACGGCTGCGCAAACCTGCGCCATAAATCGAACCGGAAATCATTATAACCCCGCCGAGAATTTGTTAGCGCACACATACATATACACACGCAGAGACCGGCGTAATTGCCGGTGTAGAAACCCCAGCAAAAATGCGCGAAATCATGGAAATGCGCTCCAAAAAACAACTAGCCGCCTAGGTGGTAATTGCGGCAAATTCGAAACTATCGAACGCTCCGGCCATTAAGTAGTCGGCGTCGATCGCACAGCAGTAGGATATATATGTACGCGTAGCGGAAAACGTGTGGTTTTCTCGATAAACGGCTTGACCTTGAGCGTGGAGATAAAAATAAGTGGAAGAGCCGGTGTGTAAGTAGCTGATCATCGCTGCCTTTCACGATGGATGATGCGTATAAGGATAGATACGCCAGGCTTTCTGATGTATTTTTAAAGGTCGCTACATTGCGGATTTTGCGTTTTTCAGCCTGGCAGGATGAGGTTTGTGTGTTGACGAGTTGTTAGATAGGGAAAATGCAAGATTGCAGGTTTGTTTGGATATTTATTTGCGGGATTTTGAGATATTGGCTGTTAGGGAAACGCTGCTTTTCGCTATGTGGGACGGACGTATTTTAGAGAAATTTATTTATTTTCAGATTTGAGTGGAAGGAATTGTGTGGTTGGTGTTTAGGAATAATTTAGGATAAATAGTGAGAGAAGTGTATAAAATAATACAAAAACAAATTTCATTCATAATTTTTTATTTAAAGATTCTTGGTTAGGAATGATTGTTTATTATTTATTTATTATTTAATAAATAACCTTTTTATTTTTTCATTTTCTTCAAGTTGTTTGAAATTACCAACATCTTTCAAATTTTAATTCTGAATAAATAATTGATCATATGTGTTACAATTTACATTGATAAGCATGCACAGGTTTTCAATAAAAAAAATTGTATCTACATTAATGTTCCACTATATCAGTTTATGATTAACAAATTAGGTGAAAGGTACGAAAACCTCAAAATGTACATATGAAAATGACGCTATAAATTTTAATTACCTAAACGCATCACAAATAAATTCCCAACTCCTGAAACTATATTCAGTCCTGCCACCTATAAATCCATCATAATTATAATGATACCCCGTCCACGGAATCTCACGCATAAATCCTCGAAACCTCGAAAAAAAACGATCGTCCTAACGAGCAAAACGCGCTTGATTTCACTGTATACCCACCAGCCCAATCCGGCGCTCGAAATATCGCTTTCTTCAACAATAATAATCTCCTCGTACTTTCACACTTGTCCCGAACGTAAAAAGAAAAAAAGGCATCAACGAAACCACAATAAATCCACGTACCCATGGCTTACCGAAATTAAAAACAAATAATTCATCATGCCGAGTGAAAAGCCGCGGCGCTCTTCGCACGATTACATTAGACAGAAGGAAAAGCCCCGCTAATAAGGCGCCGTCTCTGTGGAATCGACGCTCGTCACCGCTAAATCAAGCGCGCATATAAGCGACGCGCCTGCACGTCATGAAAAACTCATCGCGTGCGTGCGCGCCGCGGCTCTAATTGTGGGTGAAAATCACACCCGTGAGAGAAGTCAGCTTACGCACCGGTGAAACTTGCCGGCGCGATTGTGCGCTGTCTTTTTATATTGTACGCCGAGGAAATGGTAATAAAGAAATCAGCCGCCGTGGGGTCGTCCCGGTGTGTGTATGTGTATGTGTATGTTGTGTGTGTGTGTGTGTGTGTGTGTGTGTGTGTGTGTGTGTGTGTGTGTGTGTGTGTGTGTGTGTGTGTGTGTGTGTGTGTGTGTGTGTGTGTGTAAGTGAGTGTTTGAGAGAGACAGAGAGAGAAAGAGAAAGAGAGAGAGAAGTAACAGGGGGAAACTTGCCGAGCCAAAGGAATTGGGTAAGTGGGTAACCTTGCAGTGACGCGTCGGGACGAGTGGATTCACCGTGTGAGGAGAGGTTTTCTGATGACTCGCACGAGAGCCGATTTCATTTAATACGAGATAGGCTGCGGCGAGACGGGATATAATGGCTCGAGGATCGGAGACAGAAATGATTAGGAATTGCAGATTGAGAATCTCTCGCTTCGAGTTTATTACTGTATATATTTAGCAAATTTGAAGTGCGCGCTCATAAATCTTCGTGCGACCGAAGTTATACTGCTTTTTCGAAGGCAAACACGGACGACTTCAGCCGTTACCGTTTACGACAAATTATATTCATGAATTAATATCAAAGTGCATAAAATACGCATTTCGCATGCGCAAGCCTGGCAGTATAATTTCTTTTTTCCCGCAGCGCGGCTCCATATTGATGTATGCGCACACTCAAACACACAGCCGCGCGTCCTGTTACTGTAACAGCGTCTCCGAATTAATTTAATTTTTTTTACTTATCGCGCCGCGGCTGACAGTTTTGCACAATAAATTATTGGCCGCGAAGGTCGCGCAAACTGGCTGCGGATTTCATTTCCAAACGCTTCAAGCTGCGCGCGGGGAACCTGTTTTGCAAATGAACTTCTCCTTTTTTCATACGAAAAGTCGCAACTGCGCGCGCTCATTAGGATAATGAGTTAAGTCATCGGGAGAGCGGCGATGCCTGTTCCCGATAGCGAGACAGCTGCTGACTTTGTAGCTGGAAAAACGGCAGGAAACGTATAAATTTTTCCTGAAAAATTAATGGCCCGAGACAAAGATTCGCATCCCGTTCGACATCCCGGGCATCATAATCGATTAACGACCGCAGAAGAAAACCCGGGGCCTTCCGATCCAATTCTTTTTTTTTTCATCGCCGCGGCCGACCACACGCTCATCGCGCGCGCGGCAAACATAATAAATCAATTACGGCCCGCGACTTCCGTCCAGAGGCGGAAAAAAAAGCCAAGAAATCGTCTCGAAAGTAGAGCTCTTCTCGATCCCAATTACGCATCATTTACGAATGATCTCTCTGATAGCGCGGGCACGTAAAGCTGCGGTTGTCCTCTCTCCTTCTGTCTCCGTCTTTCTCCTTCCCTCTCTCTTTCTCGCAGTCTCGTGAAAGCCAAACGTATATACATCGAGACACCAACACGTGCGCGGTTCTTTAAACGTCCGAGGCGTGGGGGATAATAACAAAGCCGGCCTTTATGATGAGCGTCGCGGGCCTAGTTTCCGCTTTCCAGCGCAACAGATTTCATTACGATATCACCTCCGGTGTGGTCCGGGCAAAAAACGACCTTTAACAGCCGGTCTTTGGCCGCGGCTTTTCTCTCGTTGCAGCGAGCGTTTTTTTGCCGTTTGGAAAGATGTGCCGGGATGTGCTCTCAGGGCATGAGGCGAGCGCCTGAAGTATGTGTTTTACGTATTTACGCGCTGCTTTATGCGAGCGGGCGAAGAGCCGGGAGGCTGCCGAGCGGCGCGAGCGCGCGTTGTCGCCTGTGTTTATGGAAAGAGTGGTACTTAGGGAAAAGATTGGTGTAATGAGTACGTTGCAACACCTTCGTGCACAAGAGCGAGGCTTTTTAGTGATTTCTTCTTTTTTTCAGTTTTTTGGGATGTAGTGTACATTGACCAAATCAATTTGAGTTGGTTAGTGAGAATAATTTTTATGTACATAGAATACAGTTATTTTTCGCGCTTTAGAATAAGGTAGTTGAACATTTGAACGAATTTTAAGAGAAGAAGTAAGATTGCTCGAAAAATACGGGGATCGAAACTAGGATGTTCAATGAACCGTTCAAACAATCGAATTGAATAAGCAAACTTTACTGCCACAAAAAGCTAGTTTAGCTTCCCAAAGATCCCTGTAAATCTCTTAACAGCTTCACAAAATTAAACGTACACACCAACTCAAACTCCATCACTTCCAACTTCTCTCGCAGCTCTCTTATCCAACCAGCGCCATTCTAAATCCCCAAAGCGAAATCAGCCAAGCAATTACCATCCTGGCCTAAAAAACGGCCGAGCTCCTCGCGTTTCACCGGCTTTTCCGCATATCCCGCGGCGTGCACAAAAAGAGCGAGAAATTTCTCTCCGATCGGCTCCTCCCGATTCGAAAAAGTATCGATTATCGATAATCGTTCTCGCACAAGCGACTCTCTATAGAAAGGAGCGCGCGCGCCTCGGCGTTTACAAGCCAATGAAATAGTTATGCACGCGTGGCCGGTTTACGCAACGAGCGCATGCATATGTACGTATCCGCGCGGATGGATTATATGGGCTTGCGCAATTCATAAATCGCCGATCTGTACGAGGAAGAGAATTCGCGGGTAAATTTGTCGGCGTGTGTCTGTGTTTGTGCGTGTGTGCGTTGGTACGTAGCCATAGCGATGAACGCGAGTGACCGGCTGGAGTTGCGTAAGTCGATGCGTTTTCGTACGCGGTTGTTTAAGCGAGGAGTTTACCTTTTTGGTTGAGTACATTAATCGAATGATGGTTTTTTATTTAAATGGACATGCGTTATAAATGATGAACTTAAGAAGTAATCGAATCATTATAAAACTAACTAGATTAGATTAACTTTCTTAAATGGTAGGTACTATCACTTTTGGATTTGAATGAGGAGCGATTGTCTATTAAGCGCGTAAAAAGACTTACGTAATGTGATTTTTCGCACTGTGTGATTAATCAAAAAATTTTTAAATATTAATCATTTCAAATGCTACTCTCAGATGTTTCGAAGTATCGACTAAAAATTTGGCATAAAAAACTGTACGTCCTGCAGACGCAGGTTTAGTAGAACTATGGCATCCTGTTAATACTCTAAAAAGATAGTAGTCAAGTTTCGTAACTCTAATAAAAATTATCTATTAGTATATAGTTCGGAGGAGGAACAATTAACGACAGTAAATTATTTTAATTACCGAGGTATAACTATATTTAACTTTCCAATCCAATTAACCTAAACGAGCTGCTGTATTATTTAAAGGTAAATGGAATAAGTCAATACTTTTAGAACGATTAAGTAATTATCGCAATAATGAACTTAAAAAAATACCCTTTACAAAGCTACATAATTTTGAAAGAAAGAAATAGATACTTGAAATGTAAGTTCCCAAGGTGTATCATATAATCACCATTGAATTACAAGTTATCTATGAATCTAAAATGAATTATGAATTTGTGCTGGATTAATTTCCCGCATTCTTGCAGTAAACCCGAATTATCGGCGCTCCAGTCAAATTAGTCTCACTTTTAAAAATTATTCTGGCCTGCTTTATGAGTTATGCGCAATCGCTATATCCATCGATCGAAGAAAAGTGCCAGAAAAGATATTTACACGTTCGTATATTTATGCAGTTGATTTTTATGCTTTTCCTCGGAAAAAGAGAATTCGCTGGACAGATGCATTATATAAAATGAAATATGCACCTTGGAAATGATGCAGCCACTTTATTGTCGACAAATTCGAATTTATGGACGAATCATTCTGCGACGGCAAGCTTTGGAATTCAAAGGAGCGCGCTTACCAAGATGTATACGACGTTTTCTGAGCACACGCGTATTCAGTTTAAGTTTTATACCCATTCGCAAAAAATTTCAGCTGATTAAAAGAATTTTTATACGCGGGAGAGGGGTTATGTAAATAAGATTCATAAGCCGGTATCATTTAAAATTATTAGCGCTCCGCGATCATTGCATAATTTTTATTGCCAAATATCAACGTTCGTAATTATATATTATAATGCATTACGTTATATTACTAACTGCATGAAACGAAAAATTTAAAACTTTAATTTAGTCATCTTTATGAAGGTTCAATACTTTTTGATTACTGTCTGCTTAAGTTTAACTATTATTACTTGACGTTTTTTTTGTGATCTAGTTGCGGTTATGAAATAACAATATTTTTCTTATATTGTTAATTATTTATAAAATTCCGTAATGATTTTTGCGGTTAGCGAAATTAAATTTTATTATTTTAGTTGAAAATTTGAAAATAGTATAAACTACGTTGTAAATAAACGATAACGATGAATGAATGAATGTTACAACTCACTAATTAGCTTATTACATTTCACATCCGTTCACAGTGATTCTCGAAAAGTACTCACCTGAAACAAAAATAAAAGTCAGAATTAATTTATTATTCATAAATAGCGAGAATAAAATTTTTTATATTATGTATTTTAAAAACGAAAAATTCAGTTCTAACTTAAAATTAAAATAACCATTTCAAAATAATAACGCACCAAACCCAAATTCCATCCATTCAAATCTAGATAATTCACACAGTCTCACCAGCATTAACTTACACATCAAATCTCGCCGCAAACAAAAACCTTCCAGACCCTGCGCAAGCATCCCAGAACGGCGAAACACGCGCGGCTACATCAGCAACCAAGTGAACCGGCGCGCTCCGAGCGTATCGAACAATGCAATCGATGAACGACAACAACCAGGTGTTGGAATCGACAGTTACGCGTGTAAACGCGCGCTCGGTGAGCACGCGTGCAGAGCTATCTGTGCACTTGGCACATGCAAACGAGCTGGGTGCAGGCGTTCTACAAACATCGAGCTCCGTGTGCTTAGACGTGTAAGGCTCCAGGGTTAAATACACCAGTGAACGAGCAGAGGATGTCAATGGACTGACGCGAGCGCGTGTGGTTTTACATGGAAATGACTTTGGTGAGCTGAAGGTTTTTAATTTGAAGCGCGTGAAGTGAAGGGTACATTGGTTTCCTGGTGAACGAAGATATTGATGGATGATAATTAAGGGAACAGGAGTTTTGATGTGGAAGGAGTGATAAATTACGAGAAATTCGTTGGGTCGTAGAACTTGATGATTAAAGAAACTGTTAATAAATTACCGGTTATTAACTGCTCATTTGTTAAAGATACTTCCTACTCACATGTTCTTGGATATAAATACAATTTTTGCCGAGTGCAAACCGTCTGCTGGCCACCGCTTCACTTCCACGAATCACAATTGTCAGTCATCCCCATAAAACCCCAATGAAATTCCATCAACCTACACGCTCGTAGTCCATTAACTTTAAATTCAACAAGCCTATAAAAGCTTTCCACAGCGCAACTCATCACGGCAACAGGTCCGTCGCTTATCCAAAATACTAATCTTCTAATCCGAGCGTTTCCTACTGTCCTTACTTACCACCGCAACACACGTAATTGACATTCCGGAAAGCGTTCGCGCACGGGACGATGGTGACCTCTCCGTCAAGCGTCTCGAATCGGAATCACACATGCCGCGCTCGTCATGCCGTCTTTTCTCGCCTTTTTTTGGAGGAGAGAGGGGGAGGGAGGGGGGAGAGTATTGTGCAATGGTCGCGAAGAAAGGAGTGTGGATGGAATTCGAGATTTGGACGGAGGCGCGAACTTTTGCTGGGAGGTGCGTGATCTGAATTTTTGTTGGGTGGGTAGAATTGTTTTGGGATGCGGTGAGGAGAATCGTTTTATGGTATTATTGTCGTTAAATTTGGAAAAAAGGTTCTGGTTGATTGTTATGGAAAATAATTTGCGACAATTTAGATAATAATTTTATTTTATTTTGGACGGATATACGACGTTCGTTTAGAAACTTATTAAAGTTTGTTTATTTGAAATAAAAATATCGAAACTTTTTCATAATATTTTTACTGCATATACACACAAAAATTTATTAAGCCTTACAAGTATTATTCATATTTATTGTTCTACAAAACAAAGCTTTTGAACGAAATCTTTTATTTTGTCAATAAGCCCACCAAGTATACTTTTTACGCTCGATATCGTTGAATTTATAAAGGATCAATGAAAAGAAGGGGCATAAAAAATTGAAGAAGAACCAAACGAGGAAGTACGCACACTGTCAATAAGCAGTTTATCCGGATATTTATAAGCCATAAACGTAGTCGTAAAATATTTTTGACAAATTTTTTAAAGAACGCGTTCTTTTGTTGAATCTTCAAGAAAAAAAAATACAAAATAACATATCCAAACAGTGCACTACCTCGCAATAAACCCGCCTTTTTATCGACCGCTTCACAAAATTACGTACACCTCGTAACCGTAATCTCTTGCAAACTTTTCAAAAACAACGCGCACGCAAAACTAAACGATCCCCGGCAATTTGTTATTCCCATCCTCTGCCGGCGCTCCCCCGCCCTCATCAAAGCGCAAAAACAAAAAGCAGCTCGGCATCAAAGCCCGGCAAAAACATGAAAATAGGAAGAAAAGCGCGCGCGGCGTACATGCAGAGTGCGCGCGGAGCTGAGCGAGCGAGCGAGAGGGCAACGCCCGTGGTGGCCTTGCTCACGACCTCCTCGCTCTCTCTCTCTCTCTCCTCGGTCCGACGTGCACACAGGCGGCCAGAGCAGTAGTAGTAGTAGGAAACAGCGCGGCAATTACGCGCGTGTGTACGAGAGCGCGTTGACGCGGGGAAGAAGGAGAGAGAGAGAGAGAGTTGCGGCCTTAAATTGTGCCTATTACGAGAGAGTCATTCAGCTGGGAGAGCTTTGTGTGATGCATGGGCGATGGATGGATGGATGCTGGAGGTGCCGCTGAATAGGGGAGAGAGTTCCGGCTTTGTAAGAAGCTTGATGGCAGGAATTTCTGAGTGACGAGGCGGATGGGAGCTGGGGTTTGGGATATTCAGATTCGCGGGGGGATTGGGTTAAGAGGAAAGTTGGATTGTCGGGAGAGTGTATACATGGCTGTTACTAGTTGGAATTATGTTGTTCTTGCTGATGTGAATATGTTGACACGATGTGTAGTGATGTTCTGAGTATGTGGGTGTGTTGGAAGGTAATGGAGAAACGTTGTTTCGGTACAATTCAAGCCCTCCGTTTATACAGGTAAGCTGAAGTATTTTAATGTGTTGGAATTAGTGAAATAAGTCTGAAAAAAATTTGTTTCAATACAAAAAACTGTTGGTAGTGAAGGTAGTGAGCTAAATTAGCGAGTAATAAAATATTTTCAAGAAAATTTGTAAAGGCAGGAACTAGAAATTAGTTTTTTTCAAAGAAAATTACAGGTTGATATTTTTAATCTTGATCGTAGATTTCTAAAAATATCTGTCATTCGTTACCCGCGTCACCATCATAAATGCGACTATAATGACACGTATCAAACCTGCATCGGTTTCGTATAGTTTCATTTTTTATAATTACGGCGCTTGTCAGTCACAAATAGAGTGTGAGTCACAAAACTCATCATCATGCTAATTAACAGACATTCCTTTGAAAAGACATTTCTATTTAAAGGTTTTTCTCCGCAGGCACCTAGGATTTGAAGAAAATCGCTACATAAAAAATCTTTATCAATCATCTTGACGAATCAACTTTCTCTCAAATAATGTCCAATTCAATGCACAATTTAAAAAAGATCAAGAGCATTTACTTTTTTTAAAAGATCGTTGAGATCAAAATCTCCTCAGAACCCCTCTGAAGAACCAAAAAGGTCTCTTCATTTATGAAAAGGCAATCAAAATTTAATTTAATAACTAAACCTTTGTCGGTAGAAGTAAAACAAAAGGTAGCTGACTTTCTTAATTTCACGTTGCAGCTGAAATTCGCACACATCAAAGGATTCATTAAGAGTTTTGTTATTCCTAGAAGAATGAAACGAAAAGCAATCCGAGAAGAATCTATCATTGTCCTTTTGAAGAACAGGTTCCAAAGAGAAGATACGAAAATCAACTGACCAACTTGAAGGACATTGAAGCCATAGAAGATGGACCGCCTTTGCGTTGAATGCAAAAGAAAAGGCATAACATCGCAACTTCAGACATATTTTATTTTTGCAAACTATGGATGCGTCTCTAATATTAAAACTACCTATACTATGGCAATAAGATAAATCATTTATTTTTCAAAGTTTTATCAGCGCGTTGTTTAATTCCAAACACATTTTCTTCATTTTCTCAGGACGGATTACAATAATTCTGATCTCGCGTGATAGTAGCGCTCCACATTCTTCCGCGTTTCCACCTTTCTGCGTGCAATTATTTTGGCATTCGCGCTCGTTTCTTCTTTCCGATTCTTTCACTTCCTCGTTCAATTACGCTCCTTTTTGCTCACCCCCTGGGCCGTCCACACACTTTTCTCCTTCGCTTTTCTCTCCTACCCGCTGCGCACTTTTTCATTCCTCTAACGCATTCCTCGCGCACTCCGCGCTTATTCGCTTTTTTGTCGCATTTATCTTCGCTCCTCTATTTGCCTGCATTTCTTCGAGTGCTTCCTCAATTTATTTATTCTAATCAAATTTAATCCTCGCGAGAGTGCGCGCCACGCAAGGCCGAGGTAAATTTGCATCGGCCAGTTTGTTTCCTTCTTTTTGCGCGTGCATTTGCACTTTTAATGCGCGGCCGCCGCGTGCTGGTAAAATAGAGTAAGGTAACATTAGCTCGCTGCGCGTTTAAATTTAGAGCTCGCAGTAGGAACTGGATCTAATGAAGAACGCTAGGAAGTATGGAGTAACGATGGTAAGAGTAAAAAGGGTTTCACGGAATGGATGTAAATGCGATATGAATGCAGCGTGATTTATAAAATTAGAGCCAATTATTTATTTGGATCGGGTCTTAATAGATTATAAGGTTCGGTTTAATTAAAATAAATAACTGTTTCAATTAAGCACTCTGTATAAACTTTTTGATGTTATCTAATTTGTGTAAAATTATTGTCTTCTATTACCATAGGTACCATCAGGAGAATTAGAAATGGTGCACGCATCTGGCAATGACCATCTAGAATGTAAATTGTTTCTGTCGTTGATAAAATAAGATTAATTTACAAATTTGCATTGCAATCATAATACAAATCAAGAGTAAGCAAGATGATATCTTTTTAGAAAATACTAACGTTGTTTGCAGTAAAATATTTAATTTTATAGTAACATTACAGAAAGAATCTCATTTCTAAGGAATTCTAAACTATTCAACTTAAATAAAACAAATCGCAATAGATATTACTGTTTCAAAACAAAAACTTTCATTAAAATAGACCGTTCAAATAAAAAAAAGTAAACTAAATAATTCTCCGCTCTGCCTTTCCCCCGCAAAAAATCCCAGTAGGTATTCCTTTATTTAACGTCCATCGCTCGCTGCAACTCGCAATCCACCAGCCCTCTCCGCTTTTTCAAACGCAGAAACAAAAGCCAAGCTCGCAGAACGCAAAGCACAACTAACGAGAAAGAAAGAGAAATGCAAGCCAGCTGGTGGGATCGAAAACAAAACAATCATCCCGGGCATTTACGCCTCTACCCATAGAGCTGCTCCTCTCGAGCTTCGCACCTGTCCCTCCTCCAACATTCCTTCCTATCTCTATCCCCGCGTCCTATCCCCTGCATCTCTTACAAACCTGCCATTGCGCGGAGCCAATGACGCCGCGCGCAACGATAACAGCAATAAAAGCTACGCGCGCGCGCAAGCGCAGGGGAAGAGGAGCAGCAAAGGCGGCTCTAACTACGGGGGGAAAACGTGCTCCCTGGAAAGCCTTGGAGCGAGGAGAGCGGCCCTGCCAGTTCCTTACATACGTCGATGCAGCTGCGCGCTCTTTTTGCTCCTCTCCTTCTTGCTCTCTCTCTCTCTCTCTCTCGTCCTCTTCTTCTATACCGCGCTGCCGAGAGATGAATGTTTATGAATCTAGCCTTATCTCGGTGCGAGGGTATTACGTTTACCCCTTCCCTGGCCTCCCTCTCTTTCAGAGCCGGCTTCTACGCTGTCTTTTAGCATCAGCTGATAAATGCCGGGCGAGGTATATTCTCGCTTTGCCGGGGGAACGTCGATGTCGCTGCCAGGGAAGGAAACTCAGAGCTGGCTTGCTCTCGTGTAATACGCGGGGATTATGGCTTTTTGCTTCGTGAGGATATCCGCAGGAATAATTTTGATTTGTTGGGGCGTGTAGTTTTGCGGGAGAGGAATTCCTCGTGGGTTGTGTAAGGGACCAGTTTGTAAGCGGATTTTTTTTGCTATTTTATTTTGGCGGGCACCAGTTTAAATGCGCGGTGTTGTTATGTTAATGATGTGTAGTTTATTTAAAGCTACACATCGGGGAACATGTGCATTGTGACAGTTTTGAAAAGATGTTGTTTATGGCTGGCGCGATCCTATGAAAATAGCGGGCCTTGGCTCCCGATCGGAGATTTTTCGAATTAATTTTGTGAGGGAGGAGAGAAAAGTGAAAGTTTGATGTATATCGAAAAACAATTTTCGATCAATACACTAATTTTTAACCATGTGTGTGGCCGGTAATACTCTTGTAATACATATGCCGTAGAAAAAATTGATTATATAAATAACGCATGCTGCGTTCACGAATTTAATTTCTGTTATCAGATATCAGGTCCCTTTGTCAAAATAATTATCATGTCTACGGTGTGATTGTAAAACGTCTGTTCATATACGAGCAGGAGGAGAGAATGTTTATCAATTGAATTAAAGTTATTCGAGTGATATAAATATGGATATACGTTTCCAGCGATACTTTCAATTAATGTTTTGAAATTACGTGCTCTTACGCAGTTAATCTAAATTCTCGTGCAGGCAATTCTTTATTACGATTTAATTTAAATGCCTAAGGAGTTTTCTTTCCGTTCTAACGCTCTTATAACGTGTATAAATTGTTCTGCTTTGTTGAATATGTGCATTCCTTTTCGTCTTATGATAGTTTAAATTTAAATTATTAAGTAATAAATCTAAAATATTTATAAATTGTATTTACATTAAATCTATTTAAAAAAATACTATAAGAAAATACAACATAGATTAATCAATTATAAAATCGTTTTACCTCAATTAATTCTCTAGTTTTAAGAACACACTCTAATAGTTTGTTTGTAGTTTTGTCATTAAGAATGCATAAATAACCAAAGTAGTCTTACCAATCGTAAACCAAACCTAAAAACAAAGTTTTCAAACCACAGTTTGACAACGCACACATAAACGTCCCATCAGCATCCAAATACCAGCACTTCCTCCATCACGCCAACCCGACATTTTTCCCACACGCACCAACCGCAAAAAAAAAGTAAAACCAAGAGAAAGAACAACATCACCACCCAGACTCGGTCAGCGTCCTCCCTGCGGATTTACGAGCGCGCGATTCGCATCGAAATAAACAACAGGCTGCACAGCTCTCGTCACTATGGCGCGCGCATCGGCGACAATAACGACACTCATCCTCGGCGAGGCGAATCGTTAAAAGGCCGAAGTCCGAGAAATTCCTAGATCGTCCCCTGCCTGGGTGCTTGCGATCGTCATCGATTCTTCATTGTCGTTGTTTTTTTTTGCGAGCGCGGGGGACGTGACTTGCCTGCGCGACTTGCGCGTATTGCGCGCCTGAGCGCGAAAATTCGAATTACGGACGTGCGTCGGCCTTCAATGACTATGCACGAGATGTGCTTGACTGGGAGGAGTGAGAGGGAAAGAGGAGACGAAGGTGAGGTGGAGAGGAAGATGAGAAAGGATGTGGTTGGGGTTTTAAAGGTTAGTGTTAGATTGATGGATAGCATTTGTTATTGCATATTTATAAGTATGAGGATTGTATTACTTATATCACGCAGTCTTGATATTTAAAGAATACAATATGTATTATAGGCATACAAAATGTAGATTTAAAGCTAATTTCATAGTCAGATTTTGAGGCTTAAATTTAAAAGGAATAATTCAGCTCAAATTGGATTTCGGAAAACGTATAAGTTGATTCAAGTAATCTAGACTCGAAACTAGCTTTGTAAGTATTTATATGCATACACTAATTAGAAATAAGTAGGTCTAATATCTGAGTGATGCGCTCATCCCTTTTAGCACTGTAACTATATCGCACGTATGAATTTCGCACGGCCTGAAGACTTCAAAACAAGAAAAAAATGTGGTTGGAGCTCAATTTGTAAATCAGAACATTCTTAGGAAAGTGCAATTCAAAATAAGATTTTATGTGCTATAAATTTAAAAGAAATTTAAAGCAAAGCAATTTAAAACTTTAACTACATTACGAAAAAAATATTAAATATATTTATAAAAAGATTATCAAAATATGTAAAACAAAAATATAAAAACTTCAAATTTTAAATTTATTAGTTAGAATGATTTGACTTTCTTATAACTGCCTTTCGAAACCATAAACATTCATTACTGTTGAATTTTAAATTATAAAATATGTAATTTGCAATTTGGGGTACTCAATTTTTAGCAAATAAATAAAAAATATTTTAATGATCGCTTTTCATAAAACGAATATGTCACCGCGTTACTAAATTATGTAGAAACTTGCTCTAGATTGAAAGAAATATTTTGATAAATTTTATTACAAATAAGAAAAAATTGCTACAGTTATGTTTGGATGTATTGAAATTTAAAAATAAATAAGTAAGATATAAATAAGTTATAAGCAATTTCTAGATTACGAAAAAGAAAACGACAAAATATTTTTTCAAATCTACTCCAACATAATTTTTCTATATAAATAGTATTTTTTCTTACAAAATGAATATCGCACAACTTTACTAGACATCTCTTTCATGGATGTTTGCAATAAATTGTATTAAGACATTATTCTCAGAATATTAATATATTATTGTCTATATCAAGTCCTTGTATTCATTTTTCTTAACAGGTTAATTGTAATCATTCAAATGCGTTTCTACAGAAGATTCAAATTAATAATCAGTTACTGACGTAATCACTTTGATGAAATCATGTGAATATGAATTATGCATATAAACAATAATGGCTAATGCAAAATAAAATTAATTTTACAACGCAAAAGTTTTTGTATTTGCGCGGCAATTATCTAAAATTCTGAACGACAACAGTAACAAAAACATAATATCCATTAAAACTATCATATTACAGCTGACAACGGCTATTTATTTAATAACTAAAAACACAATAAAAACGTCGCAAAAACTGTCGGATTTCCGCTTCATAAATCCAGCAACCTTTCTCCCAAAAACATCTATATCCACAGATGTAAATTACTACCAAAAAAACCGGCGACCAAGAAAGCGAAAGCTTAAAAATCGGTCCCAGGCCGAAAACCGCGTCGACGAAGCCGGGCGTCGTGTATCCAGAAAAACGAGAAATCGAGAGACTCTTGATCAGCTACACCGGCAGCCGGCGCAGCGAAAAATATGACGCCGAGCGATCGATCAGCCGAGAGAGGAGGATCCGACGAGGACGTTCTACTTTCTCCTCGAAATCCACGGGCGTGTGCATGTACACCCGCGGCGATTAGCGCCGGATGAGAACCGGTGAAACCTTAAGAAGCTGGGCGACGAGGCCGATGCTTCTTTTTTTTGCGGATTTGCATGTCGGATTGCGATGGGCGGATGAGGTGATGGGCAGGGCGATGAGATTAAGGTTGGAGGAATGGTGGGTTTAAAAGATTTGATGAGTTGAGGAGGAAGGCTTTTTGATAAGCGACACGAGGTTAGAGTACAATATTAAATGTATTGTTTTATAATTTTTTATCAATTAATTTGGGTATGTTGAGCTAGATTATACTTTTATGACGATTAAAATTGAAAGTTTAAAGTTTGAAAAATTGAAAATTTTTACATTACCAAGAAATTACTTAATTTTTACCATAAAAAGTATAAGATGAAATTGTAAATTCCCGAAAGAGTCAAACTTTCTTTTATATGAAAATGAGTCATTTAATCCTACTTTAATATAAGGTAGTACACTCACGAATTCTGGTCTTTTGACGTGTCGTTTATGTGCCACTTTACATTCTTATACACGGGGTAGGTGGGTGTTATAAGAACGCCATTACGTTAATTTACTTGGATGTGCGGCCGCCACTTCAGAACATTGGATATTAGTAAACATATCCGGGTATGTTTTAACAAAAATTCCGAGATTGTGTCAAAAACATCGAAACCAGTTTATAAGTGGGAGCCGGATAGTTCCATACTACACATTTTAAGAGTGCTCCTTAAGAAATTGACAACTCAAGTGTAACAGCAATACCGTACCAATTTTTAGAGTATAATTTAACTTTTTTATTAATATATTCCAATTTTAATACTAAAGTTTTTTAAAAATTTTACAAATTAAAACAATGAAATAAGGTTACGATTATTAATGAAAATTAAAAGGGCCAGTGGGTAAAATCTGCCAGTGGGTAAGTTCTGATAAAATCATACATTTTATCAGAAACAGCTTTCAAATTTGTCCGACAAAATACGTCTTTTTATGCTTGTTTATTGCATCAAACTTTTTTAAAAATATTGAATACAATCTACATCTGTTAAATAATTAAAATTAATGAAAAACAGATTAGCCACAGGAGAGCGCTTTGAGAAGCATTCTTAATATTCGCCTGGTAAAAACTATTATAAATTTCATCTGAACTATTTTGCTAATATCTAGTTTGCAAAACGCAGCCTGTAGAATTTAATTAATATTTAAGACAGTAACCGTAATGTCGCTATATAAGGAAATAACATGAAAGTACCATCGATCAGTTAAGATGACTAGACTAGAACCATTTCGGTTTCTTCACATTGGTTATATAATTACCTAAAACAAAATAATCCGCCATCAAGATCGCTTATCGATTCTGCGCGCTCCCAGTATACCAAACTTCAATTAAACCGAATATACAAATTCATTGACTACTTAAAAAAAAACTTTGCAATTTCAAAATCCAGCTCAACATCATTCAGACTGTTGAATGTTGAATAATTGACTTTACGTGGATAAGAGTCTATTACAATCTAGCTATAAATCATTTCCCAAGGCAAATATTATTATCTTAATACCATTGTAATGGGCTCTTTAGACATTTAGACTACGAACAGTCACACTCGTCAACCATAAATTTTCTGTCAATGTCAAAAACACCTGAAACACCTAAACCTCACAAAGCAAACGAAAAAATAACCCATAATTACACTTTCATCTCGAATCCATCGCTCCATCCAGCCTCTAACATCCTTGCCCAACCGCTCCAAATACTTCCCTAACCACCCTGAAAAAAAAGGAACTCCAGCCAAAAGAAGCAGCAGCAACAAAAACCATCGGAAGCAAAAAATTCCAGACATTTCCGTCGTGGCGCGGCTCTCCGCCTTCACGCGGAAACTGTTCTTCCGGATCGGCTACAGCTCGGGCAACGATTCAATACTTCGCGGCTCACGCTATACGTGAGCGCCTTTCTTATGGGAAAAGAGTCAGCGAGCAGCGGCAGCAACGAAATGTCGCTGACTTTCTCCGGCGGGCGCGAGTCCAGCCGCATTGCCGGACGTATCTCGCGCACCGATCCGCTTCGTCACGACGCGGGCTCTCTGCATTGTGTGGCTTATTACAATGTATGTGTGTGTGTGTGTGTATGTACGTACGTGCGCGGTTATCGGTATTTCGCGTATATGGTTGCTGGGTTAGAAATGCAAGCGAGAGAGCTCGTTGTTTTGAGATCTGGAGGCTGATTTTTACTCATGCCAGGCGTTTTATGGGTTTGTGGGAATTTAGGAGGCGATTCGGCTGGGTTGATTGATTGATTGGTAAGATATTTGGGCTTAGCCTCGTGCCTCTTGCGATTCGTGTAATGGCTCTGCTCTTGTAGAGAGTAAAGTGTGCTAGAGCGAATTTTCTGATACGGGCCTAACGTGAAAATCGTGGCAGTCATGGGACCTGCGCTTGTGGTGCTGTGATTTAGGATGAATATTTATGGATAATGATCATGATTTTCATATTCGGAATTAGATTGCTTGCATATTTTTATAAAAATCGTAACCACCATTATTTTTATAGCAATTATTAGAAAATATTCTCCCAGTTTATAGTTAAAATTTTACTTTCAAGTTACGATATTGTATTTCAAATTTCGCGTTATAACGATTGCGTAAATTACATAAAAAGTTATCAGTAATTTCGCTTGCCGCTTTATGAATTGTAACTTCGCGTCATAAATCATTGACGACGTGCAATGCTGTCGTACACGCGGTAAAAATTCACGTAGTGAAATAAAAATTTCTATCTTGTCGCAATTTAGCCTCATCGTTTGTTTCATGGTCCGGTGATTATATCCAGACAAGCAAAGATCGATCAAAGTTACGTATAGATCATTGTGTTAACGTGATAGATAACCCCTTTTTTAGCAATATTTTTTACTTTTAGGAATTAGGAAGAGCAATTAAAAATGTGGAATCAAATTTTAATCCTCAAAAATATGTAGTATGGTGTCTTCAGAACTTCAGACAATAAAATGATTGTTAAAGTTTCTCATAAAAGTTTATTTCGAGCGTTTGTTTTTATTTCAGAACTCATCTCATTGATATTAAAGCCGTTGCTAAATTTTAAAGAAATCATATTATATCGGTAATTTATTATAATTTTATGTTGACATGCAATATTAATATAATAATATAGTGCGTGAATATAAGAAAAATTATAATGTCGAGAGTAAGTAACAATGCAAGATAAAATTTTTTTAAAAAAATAATAGAGTACATTATATTTTAAATTACTCATTATCTTTTCTTCAATACTGTTATTATAACTTAAGATTAAGATAACTTCATACCAACTTTGGGCGTGCTAAATAATGTTTTTGGATTTAAACTTGATCTTAATCCTTAAAAATGTCCACATTCGATTGAAACATATTTTTAATAACAATCCTATTTGGAAAAAAAGATTTTAATTCAATTTCTCAAAACAAATTAAAAAGATAACACTTTTACGGTTGTTGTTAAAGAAAAGTAACTGTTTTAACAATTATGTCACGCTACGTGTTACTAGTATTTTTTTCTAATTTGACATCTAGTTAAAACGGTGTCTCGTCTGAAAGCAATAACTGTCGCCAAATTAATTTTGCAACCCGCGCCTGTATAAACAACGCTTCAACGTTAAAACTCTTTTCCAAACTCTACTTCTTTTCCGAAGCAGCATCATTAACATAAAAGCTCGCCACGAAATCCCGACAAAAATAACTCGTTTTCCCAGCATCTCATTAGCTTTACTTTCAATACACGTCTAACCCGTCTCCAAACGCCAAACAAGGCAGAAACAAATGACCACATCTCCGCGAAAAAATCAAAAATGTCCCTCGACAGCCACCGTCAATAAATCCTCTCGCAAACAAATTCCCATCGTCACAGAATCATCAGACGCTAATCAAAATCACGAAGCGCGTCTTCGCTCGCGGGTTGCGTCACCGGATTGCGACACGTAGCCTTGCAATGTCGCGGCTCTGGTTTCAAGGAGCACATCACGCAGGTGTGCGCTCGCGCCTTATTTTTCCGCTCGTTTTTTATTCGGCTCCTCGAGCGCGTCGTCGCTCGTTTTTATAGGCTACTGCGCGCACGCGCGCACGAAAAATTGCCGGGCATTACGCACGATGCGCATTGTTGTGTGGTTGCGAGCTAGCTGTGGCTGGTTTAGTTCGCGGTGGAGTTGGGAGTGAGGTAGAGAGGTGCGTGATGGATTATTATGGAAGGTTTAGACGGCGTGACGAGGCTGGGATGAACAAAGGATGATGACTCTGGTGGAAAATGAGTCGAGCTGTTTAATTGTAAATTGGAGTTTAGGAGTATTTTCGTGGAAGAGTTTATTGTTTTTCATTGTACAGTTTCATTAAATTTGAATATCTGTAGCTGTATTTTTATCAAGTGATGCAATCTCGAGCGTATACATTTACTAGCCATCAGAATATAGACATCATCTAAATCAGATTAAGCATTTTATTGAAAAGATCATAAGTTTAACCGCAAATGCAGTCGTAAAACTATTCTCTATAATTGGATCACATCAGTCTAAAATTACACTCTCGACCATCAAATCTATTCCAATCCCATAACATCCAGTCAAACCCCCGCAAAAACTCCCATCAAACAAGCCGCAAAAGATCCAAAAAGTCATTCTTCCTCTTCCTTCTCAACTTCCCCCTATATCTCACCATACAGCCCCGCAAACGATATCTTATAATTTCGCAATTAACAACCGTTTTCCCTACACTACTACACCACTCCACTCCCATCCGCCTCGATCAATCACCATCCAAAGCTACATTTCCTCTCGCCAGGTCCATGCGCGTTGCAGCTCTCGGGCACAGGCCAAGCGTGCCGTCATAACTGGATTGCGCGCGTTTTCGCTCCGAGGAGCGCGCGGTTCGCGAGCGCGTTAAATCAATTCCACTTTCCGTTGCGCGCGCGGGTCCAATAGAAGAGCGCCGTGCTCGCTTCCTGGATAGTAAGAAGGAGTTCTCTTTTATCATGAGTTGTGCCTGCGAGCCTGTCCTTTTTATCGCGGCTCCGGGCTACAAGCTTTTTTATTTATAGGAAGGTAGTGAGATTACGAGGATGGTATTGAGATGGGTTGTTGAGGTATGCTGATGCTGCTTTTACGGAGGGAACGGAGGAGCGAAAGCACGCGTTTTTAGATTTCAGATTACTTATGCTCTGTACGAGAAAGTGGAATAAATATTGAATTACACGGGCTCAAGGGTGATAATTAGGGAAAAAATGTTAACATTTCAAACTTGTTTATTTATAGAAAATAAGTTAATTGAAGTAATTAGTCATTGTAAACAGACACATTGAGTACGTTACTTGAAAATTTTTCTCTACATAATATGGTTGTATAATTTATTCATACAACAAAGTTTATATTATATTAACATCTATTTAACTTGAAAAAGTAAATTCTAGACTAGATACTTGTAGATTGAAGATTAAATGACACAAGTTTTGCATTGAGTATTTATGTGGTAGCTAACTCAATAAAAATCTGAGCTAGTCGAGTAACTAAGTTTATTTCTCTATGCACTTGTCATCGTAAAGCATAAGCTCCACTTCAAGTACACGAGCTTCATAGTTCATTTGTAATTAAAGGGACTTTTTTTGTCGTTCACATAATTATACTTCAAAACTGTTCATTAGATCGTAATCATTAGACTGTAAAATGTGACTGGCAATTTGGAATAATTTAAGAAGAAAATTTCCTCTTGTAATAGTGTATTTTTAGACGCTATTAGTATTTTGCAAACAAGCCAATGAAGTTACAGTTACCTAATCACAACTTGCAGACGGGATATAAATCTTAACGTGTTTGTCAAAGTCAACGTTAAAAAAATACTATCTTAAATAAAAAGCAAAAAAAAAATGAAATATATTTAGCAAATTCAACATTTTGCTTTAACTACCAGCAAACTATATTTAGCACCAGCTCGGTTTAATCACCGCAACCCAGCCAACAAAAAGACCCCAACCATCGCGAGCTACATCAACGCGGAAAAGAGCTAGCTAAAGTCTCCGCGTTCATTTCCTCTGCGCGTATAACCATAAACACTCTCGGCGAGCAGCGAGCGCAGTAAACTGCGAAAAGGCACGTTCGCCAATAAAATTTACGCGACTTTCTTGCTTCTCTCTCTTTCTCTCTCCCCGGCGCATATGTTTATGCATATTTATCGAGAGAAGGCGAGTCAACGCACGTGCGCAAGTTGCACAATAACCGAGCGAAGTGAGAGACAGAAGACGAGATTGATTGATTTGGATTGGGATTGCGCGTGCATTCTTGGCAAGGGCGAATAGGGTGTGACAAGGCGATGGCCTTCGATTACTATGGTGTCGCTTGGGATTTGGAGAACATGTTTGGTTTCGCGCTGGTTTGACTTCGTGAGGATTTTAGAGTGGTTGGATGGATTAAATAGACTATTTACTGAGATTAGTTAAAAAAGTATTTATATGTTAGCTTCTTTTGGTTAATATGTATAAATGATTTAAAGCTCGTTAAAGAATTCGATTTGCATTTTTAATAACATAGGAATGTAAAAATAAATTTGATTTCGTTCGATTTTAAAGAATCATTTAACTCGATTCGTAAAATCAATGATATAAACTATAAATTTAGTATGTAATTTTTACCAGACTTACCGAATACTCTGTTAGTATATTTAGACTGAATGTTCTGTTATTTCAACAGCTCGACAGCTGATATCTAAATGAGGTGTGACTGAACCAACAATATCTTCTATTAATGATATCGTTGTACAACAATTGAATCAACAGAATCTTCTAAATCAATGGAATATTTAGTCGAGGTATATTTTTTTCAGCATACTTTTATTTAAAAAATATTCAACATTTGAATAATATTGCTGTTTACTACTTATTTAATTACATAAGAAAGTTTCTAACCGTATAAGAAGCCACCTCTTATTTTATGAGGAAGAAAATGGATTTTATTGTACACGCATATGGAAATCTATTGCCGTAGAAAACAATAAATTGCTCACATCCGCGAAGCAAACTTTCCTTTTCACGTAAAATTCTAATATCATAACAACTTGAAAACTACCTTGAAACAAATCAAAAATAAATATTACAATAAGTAACTACTTAGCATAGATTCAAATGTTACTCCACTAAAGAAACACATTAGACTTTCGCCAGCCCGTATAACATCCCACCTGAAAGCAAACGCAAAACTTCAAAAATCTTACAAAAAACCTGCCTCGCACGAAGCGTGTAAAAATAAAGAAACACAGACGACCATAAACACACGCGCTTCTAAAGTGACGTTATCAGCATCGCATAATTGCAGTGACTCATCGCTGGCTGCGGAAAAATGTTTTTCCTCGCTCCTTTTCCTTCGGCAGAACTGCATCGCAGGCGAGGACGAGGCGCGCGAAATTTGAATTACAGATTTGTGGGCGCGAACCGGCACTGTATAATTATCGACGCGAAGAACAATAAAAGAGTCGCTGTCGCCGCGAGCATTGATTCGCAATTTTTTTTATTTAAGTGGGCCGGAGGATTGGTTTGATGTACAGAGGAGGAAATAGGATTTCGTGATTGGTGCTGAGGGGATTTTTTTCTTTCTCTCTTTCTCCCTCTTGGGAAGATAATTGTTGGTAGGAAAAAATGGAGATGATGATGCGATTTGCTGGAAGAATGAGTTAGAGATGAGACGAGGGATAAAAATAAATTTTTTAATCGCAGAGTACAGTTAACAGGCGAAAGATTTAAGATTTATTACTTTTTTCAAATTGTTCAGTAAGATAAAAAAGAAGTAAGAAAGGAGAAAAACGGGCATTACATAAATTTATGCTGTACTAAGTAAAAATGTCGTTATCTTCCACGGAAATTTTATTGCCAATAACCTACATTAGATCAACGTAAAAAAGTGCATTTAGCCAGTGATTTCGGGGCTGAAATTGCGCCATTAGCCTAACCGTGTAATTATTTAGTTATCAAGCCAACTACGAATTAACGTAGTCCTGGATAGCTTTACTATATTAGTTTCTGGTTTAAAATGCAGTGTGCGAGAGTTTGCCTGGCAAAAAAAAAGTTTTTCTGACTGCGTGGAAAAGATAAACGAAATGAAGTATGAAACGTCCGTACGGCCTCTAATTGTCAGTAACTGGTCTCTGTTTAAAACCTGTATGATTTTATAATACCTTTCCTTTTTTTAACAATAGTTTTTTACAAGTATTACATGCATTGTCTTATTAAAGTAACGATATAAAAAAACTTTCTAAAAGAAAACGTTACTTATAAAAAATTGCAATTTTCGCATACTTCAGAAAAATCTATAGAAAAGTGGATATAATAATCTCAGGTAGCCGAGTGTATAAAACAAATAAGAATCTATCGAAAAATTCTCTATAGTATTCTAGTAGTCTCAGTTTCTCTACAGTAAACGCTGAAACTTTTAACGATTACCCACACCGTTATGACAACAGCGGCAGCGCGACTTAAATTTCAAAAAAAATTTCAACAAGCCTCATACCCATACAGATCCCGCTACCAACGAGCGGACAATATGCGTTCAGAAAAAAATCTCGCTCTCGCCAGAAATTACCTCTAACGCAATAACGTCATCCGCTCTAATCGACTAGGCAAACGTATACCCCAGCGATGGTGAAAATTCGCTCAGCACTAAGTGCGTGTCTGTACCCCTCGCCGCAATTACCCGCGATTAGAAAATCTAGCTCGGCTGCGTAAACGAGAGCGATTCCAATAGGTATGCGTGCATATTTTTCGCTCTCTTTGCGACTCTTACTGTAACAAGAGCTGATTCAAGCAAACAGAAGGGCGTGTAGAGAGGAGGCCGTTATAGGAGAGGACGAGACGTCGCTAATTGCGGTTTATCGTTTATTAAAATCAATTTCTTATCATAAGCGCGCGTAAGAGGCGCGCATCAGTCGGCTTGTTAAACTAGTCTATTCATAGCGAGTTGAGAAAAGTGTAACGACGCGACGGAAGAATTAAGCCCGGCAAATTATAATGCGGGGCCTGTAATTACGCAAGACGGAAAAATCGCCGCTTGAATTTGAATAACGCGATTCGCAGGAGCAAAACAACCCGGCGAGCACGTCCTAACAGTTCACGAATTTTTCTCTCATTCTAATGTCCCTTCCAGCGAAAAAATCACACCTCCAGCAGCCAGAAAAGCCAGTCTCGCCCGCGCGCGAGCTCGGAATCCCCAAGCAAACACGTATACGTAGGAACGCGCGCGGAATGCACCGGAGGCGCACTGGACTACGTATGTATATCCCTTGGCGCCGTTCTTTCTTCTCTCTGTTGTGAGGACGACGCATGCAAAGCAGCGTGGGCGCGTTTGCTTTCTGTGTTTTTCCCTTTTTCTCTTTTTCGTTAACGGGACCCGCCAGAAGCAGCGCGCCGAGCGTGAACTTTGTAAGCTGCTGGCATGTAGATGCGGGTGTGAGATCGGGCCTTTGTGTTTCGGTTCGCGTGGGTGGCGAAGATTTTCGAGGGGATTGAACGGCTGTTGGTGATTGTTATAATTTTGAAGGTGATAAGGTTGGTTTTGTGAATGGTTATTCGATTGAGAACCGTAAAATTTATAAGGTATGGGTAAGAAAGTAAGAATTAATTTGGAAAATACAGCAACTTATTAAACTGTAACTTTAAAGATTGAATTTATGTACTTTGAATACAACACAAATAATTATAAAAATAAAATATCTTGGATATTTTAAAACGTTGACAAAATAATTATGACAACTTGAAATAAATTATTAAACATAGTATTTTCTAGTATGCATAAATATATGAATATAAGAATTTTAAAATTGCTTATTTTAATCTAAATGACTTACTGATCACATCACTTCAAATTCTTCAACCAGTCATTACGAAATAGCAAAATACTCACCTGAAACAGAAAAAAGCAAATCATTAATTTCACATAAAATTTGCATATAAATTATAACAAAAATGGACAAGCGTGTAATAAAATTAAAACCAAGTCTCAACCGACAATTTCATCATATAATTACAGATCGCAAAATCATCGCCAAGCTAAAATCACCGAGAAAATTCCCGCATCGCCGCTTTAATTCCAAACAATAAAACACGTCCAAGAACATTTTTCACAAACGGCAAAATTTCTATTTACTATCCTCGCGCAAATTATACACCTTGCTTGCCCCGGCGTCGCGCGGCTAATAACGCATAAATTGCAAGGTGTGCATCCACACGTGAAGAAACGACTCGCGCTGGCTAGTTAAGGCGAACTTATTGGCACGTGGCGATAGACACGTCAAAGTTTGAGCTTATTGGCTCTCCGTATCTCAGCGCGCGTAGAAAGTGCCCCCCGAGGGCAGCCAGCGAGCGGGCCTCGCGTTCCAGCTGCGCGTACGCGGCCTGGCTATGCATCTCATTATTAGCACTTCGCGGCGCGTGAATTTTTCGATTGGCGTAAGTGTGTATCGGATCGTAAACGGGCTTCGCGGATTTCGTAAGAGACGTATTGTGTGAGAAGGTGTTTCAATGAAATGTTGGAAAAATGATGGGGTTTTTTTAGCGAGCGGACAAGTTTGGTGCAGCTTTGTGGGAGCGAATTTGCATGTTTGATGACAGGTGTGCTTAGGAGAATGGATATTTTTATTATATCAGGAATGTGGTAAAAATTTTTAGGTACTTATTAATAATTAAAATACAAATTCCTTGTTTTATTTTATTAAAGAAGCGTAAAAAACTTCTTTTTCTTCTATTTTTGACTACAGTTTTGTTAAATGATGACGTTATTTAAACAAGTTTTAAGTCGAAAATGGAATCTGATTAAAAATGAAAATAGATTGTAATGTGGTTTTGCTTTTACTCGAGGATACCAAAAAGTTTATAAAAGAAAAGAATCAAAAAAGGAATTGCAGATTTATTAAAGTAAGAAAACAATTCAATACATGGTCACATTCTACATAAAAAGTTTATTAGTATAGACTAGGTAAAAAATAACATGCATTTAATTTTATCTAACATGATCTTTGACAGGAGATTTAAAATGTTTATTAGAGAAACTACAATAATGGAAAGTATACTTTTCGTAAAGAAAATAAAGTTGTTATTATATTCACAAATCCGGAATCCATAAAAAGAAAAAAAAATCAAGGTTGCATAAAATCTCTTAAATACCTTGTTTTTGGAGAATCGAATAATGTTCTCAGTTAAGTATGTCGATGTAACTTGAGCACACGCTTAAACACGTTAAATTCTTAATTTAACGAACGTTCTCTTAAACGAATAATTAAAATATAGGAAAGAAAATAGTAATTGCACCAAAATCAAACGCAGCAATTTTTAAAAGAATTAGTCACTTTGTTTATTCATTAAATTTAAAATAAAAATTCTAGAAAAATATTTTAATTTTTAAAATCTGCATTTGAAACTAGAAACTGATGAATAATGTCACTTGGAAATCATCACAGAATTTTTTTCATAGTAACTAAATGAAAAAGAAGTATCACATACTCAATGCTTCAATAAATAAAGTCTCGACTGCATAAACATGAGAAGCTGTACCAATCAGAGTATGACGATTGAAAAGGCTACATAATTTGATATAGCAGCAACCATTTTTTTATTCCTTCACGATCAATGCAAGTATTATGATACGTCTAAATGGACCATCCCACGTTATCATTTTCATATTATTTTTATAATAACGGTATTCATTCTTATCCAAAAGCTATATCTCCCTTAATAGGCTGTATTCACGATGATAATAATACTTCACAACTACACTGCAACTGATAGGTTTCGTAGAGCTACACTATCACGATCAGGATTTATTTTTGAAAAGTAATATTTCAGCCAGCTCACTTGGAATTTCAAAACTTTCGAGCCGATTGTTCAACTTGTATTTATGTTGAGAAGAACCGTTAGCCCAAACCTCCTGAATCCATTGAGATAGTACTCTGGTACCCACATGCACGTTTGCTGATACCTCTAATCATTCTGATGCTCCAAACTAAAGTAAAACAATTTTTTTTTTTGATAATCAACATAACATTCACTATTCTACTCTTTAATCACTATAATTAACCCAGCCGGTGACTTAACCATTCAATTAAATTCACCACCGTACGCTGTCACTCCCATTACCAATTCATTCCTCTACCAGGAAGCTCAAGCTTCGCAGGCCGAAGCGAATATTAATAGCCGGTCTCTCCTTCTCGAGGAAAATCCCGTCGTCTCTAAAGCCGCTCCCTAGCCTTAACTCGCTCGCTCAGGCAGCCTTCCAAGTTCAAGGCTAGATCTAGAGAGAGAGAACACACCGCTATCGCGTGGCAACGACCTTGCGCGCACAGGCAGCTTCTTCTTTTCCCCCGCGCGCGCGATATTACATCCGAGCTATGGAGAGCGCATCCTGTTTATATCTCGTATACACGGAGCCGATCCCACGCGTGCCTAGGCATAAATCGAACTTATTTTTCCCGGCCGCTGTCGAGATGCTCTCCCGAGCTCGGATAGATAAGGATCAAGCATCAGACGCGCTCGAGCTTTGTCTCTTGAGTTATTAATATGAGCGCCGGGGCTAGGCGTAATAGAAGCTCGCTCGCGTGTTTTGGCTGATTATTTTGAATGAGAAGCTGGTTCTGCGCGCGAGCGCCTTTTTTGGTATCGGCGAGGATCGTGATTTTGCGAGAGCTAGATGTTGTCGGCGGAGGCTTAATTGGATGCTTAATTGCGCCGAGGAGGGCGAGGCTGGTGTTTTAGTCGTGCGCGACGGCCGAGTTTTGCATGAAAATGCGAATCTCGATAACTCGTGAGTTAGAGGAGGTACAATTTTGTGTTTGTCTCCTGTGCGAGCCTCTGGTATTACCGGATGAAAGTGCGCCAGCTCTCTGTTTTGCGCCGAGATTTCTCCTGGTTCGATCGGGTTTTTAGCGAAGTAGTGGAATAACGAGTTATAATAGGGATTTTGAAAAGTGCTGGATGAAAATTTAAGGTCTTTTTCTAGCAGAGTGTGGGGAAATCTGGATTTTCTATATCGTATCGGGGCAATGACTTTGACACTGAAGTTAATAAAGCCATTATTGCCATGCGCTTTGTTAGGAAACCTTAACTGTTATTCATTACATAATCAGCTTTGTAAATTGGTTGTAAATGGTAACTCTATAAATATTTATGACACTTTTGAAGAAATAGATAGTTATTTTAAATCCTTTTATCCTACTAAAGTTAGATAAAGTTTAGTAAGATTGAATATAAATAAGCTTTCCTAGCGATCGTTGTGACACTGAACGTAATCCCAAGTTCAAAAATTTCTGGGTTGACCTAGTTTGAAAGCGCATTTACAAACTAACAATCAAAATTTAAATACACTCGGAGAATGTATACCTTTCATTGTTACCGAATTAAAAAGTAAAATGACATCCGTACAATCTCTCAAAATAAGTGGGTGAAATAAAGAATCCACTTATCCCATGGGAATGTTCAAAGATACCTACACACCTTAGACGCACCATCCACCTTTTTCCAGGACCTAAAAAAGGATATAAACGCGCATGTGTATTCCAGCTCCAACAGACATTAAACGGAAAACAATGGCCTCAGTACCCAAGAACAAAATTAAACTTTCGATTGTGCCGTTGCTTCTGCTCCTGCAGCCTACGATCTCCATTTTTTGCCTCCGGACAAACTCAAACGTGTCGTGCGTATGCAAAAGCGTACCGCAGAGAACTCAGCTACTTGGGAGAAATTGCCGCTTAAATTTGCACGCAAATGAATAGCGCTCGCAGAGTGAAAATAGTCTCTTGGCGGCGACAAGTGCAGCCAGTTCCAATATGTCAGACAGCGCCGTGAGAATAGGAGAAAAGAAGGCGAAAACCCGTTGAGCACGCACATCACGCAAAAGGGGAGAGATCGGCTTACCTGTGACATTGCTCGCTATCCTTCTATTTTAGCGAGACGAGCCAAGGGAAAATCGAAAGCTGCCGGGGCATTAATCGAGCGGCGCGCGATATCGAAAGTCGATTATCATAATCTCAGCTCGAGGTGAAGGATACATCTCCCAAGAGAACATCGCACCTCTCGCCGAAGTTTTGGGCTGAGCGACGTCTGCGCGGCTCGTCGTAATGCGATACTTATTCATATGGACCAGATCTGGATCCTGTCTCTCGTCGTTGCGGGGATTAAGATGGGACGCGCCCTGATGGCGAATTTTGCAATTCATCCATTGCAGAGAGATTTCGGCGCTGCGAGCGATTCGCGCCTCATTATAATTATAATAAACATGTAAATAAGTGGATCTAACGGCACGCGCAGCCCAAATAACGATTTCTTTCTCTTTCGCTTTCTGTGCTGATCCATATTGTTCGCGTGCCGCCTTTTGTGCGGAGAGAGGTAATGAATTTTCGCCATTCAAGTTCGATCTATTGAGGCGTATACACGTTACTGAAAATCAATGGGAGGCAGAAGAATGAACTGGGACTCGATTTGAATTTTGGTGAAAGGATAGTTAGAAATCGTTTGCAAATTCATCAATGAACGACAACGGCTAAGGTTGTGGAAATGATCGTGCACTTTTGTACAAAGGAAAAGGTTCGACTTGACTATTGGCGAAAGTATTTATTGGAATAAAATTAGTTGACTTCTTGAACGCTGTTTTAAAAGCAGTGAACAAATTTTCAATTATTTCCGATGGTTCAAAAATAAATTTACCTATTAAGGTAATTCCTAATAAGAGATAAGCTTGAGACAAAAAGTATCAAAGTTTCTCTATAACACTTTCGATGAATTTACATGATAGAAAGCGAAAACTTGAGGAAGACGATACCAAAATATGTATAGAAACCATGTGTCGATGAAAGTTTAGATACGCTAAAGTTGTTAATTCGAAATTTTGAGATTCGCTCTTTTCGCGAAGAACTACGATTTTTGTATACATTAAGCCGTTGCCCGACGAAGTGTGTTAATTTTTCTTCTCTCCTAAATCATATGCACAGGCGATTTTTAATGTCGCTTTAATTAGTAGTTTTAAAATCGACTGCTTATTTTTACATATTGATCGGTTCTCCTGCGCAAAGTCTAGTATTTTGACAAAATTAATAAATGGTTTCACTGTTACTTCTTGTTCGGTGTCACTATTTTCGTTTAAAAGGATAATCTTAATATTTTTTACATAACTTTCACCTGAAAATGCAAAATAGGAAGTCTGAAATAGATACGTTCAAATTTGTAAAAAGATAGCAGAAATTAGCTTAATCTGTGGATTAAATTAAAACTATTATATATGGCTTTATGCATTTTTAATTTAAAATGGAATTAAGGTTGCAATATGTTTAAAAATTTTCACTTTCACATCTGGTATTTTGAATGACCAAAAAGCAAAAAATTAATAACCAACCCTGGAGGGTTTTAATTCGATTTTGTCTGTAATTTATTTTCTCTTTATGAAACAGTTTTACATTGTTATCTATTTACATTTTTATTGTTTTTTACAATCTTTTTCTGAATAAGGAAATGAAGAAAATTCTTTAGTTATTTTTACGGTAAATTGAAAATTTTTTAAAAGTCTTAACTTTTGTAAAAGCAAAATCTTTTATTAATATATGTTCAGAGTTTAAAAGAAAGAATAAGTAAATCCTTATTATAATATCCTCTCGACTATTTCACTTTATGAAGTCAAAGTGAAATGGCAAGTTTATTATTCCTTTGTGGAATTATGGCGAAAGTAAAAAGAACGTGGAAAAAATGATTGAATAAGAGGTGCGGTTTACGAAAAAGAGGAAAAGAGAGAAATTGAAAAGTGATTTTGGATTACATCAGACAGAACTTATTTATTATTTTTTAATTGAGTTTTAACAATTATGCTGATCGTTAAATACAAAATTATATAAAATTTATGAATACAAAATTTGTCACTATTAAAAAATTTTATCATAATTTTTCAATTATAAATTTTTATGAAGATACCAAGTTCTTTTCACGTATTCTAGAGAAAATAAACTTTAGTGCTATTAACTGATGATTAATTCTGAACATTTACTTTGTGACATAAATGTTTGAATATTATAGGATCCAAAGAAAAAATATGTTTGTAATATAGAGTGTTCAGGATTATATCAATTTTTCTTTGGTGGAAAACTTTCATTTTTCAAAATGATATTTGGTCTTTTCGTGTACTCAACCATCCGTTTAAAAGTAATTTTTAATTCATTTATAATTATAATTCGTTTATTTTATTTTTTAATCTACTATAATAATAAAAATAAATAATTTTTTCATATCTTTTCATTATACATGGCAAGTCGCTTTATCGAGCATTACATAATTTATTTTAAAAATAGACAGATAAAATCTTCAAAATCAATTAATTGAATTGAATGTAGTCTTAATATTCAACTCTCTTATTAATTAAAGATAAGAAATATTTTTAATTTTTTCTACATAATCATTAAAAATAATGAAGTACAATACTACAATTGTAACTCTAAATTAAGCAAAGAAATAGAACAGAAGAATGGAGGCTTTATTACTTTATCAACAACTATTATTAATATTTCTTTTATTCCAAATTTAAATCAATAGCTCACTGTTTTACCGTTGACCGCATTTTTTAATGAAAAATAAATTCCCCTGATGACTAATGAATTATTCTGCGAACCAATAAATTAGTAAACGAAAAGCGAATTCCTTGCTAGAAATGAACAATTTCTAAACATTCATCTTAAAAGAAAAATAGCAATTTTTAAATTAGAAATACGCAACAGAAAATATCTAATAACACCATTAGGACCAATACAAGCACATGATTATTAAAATACAAGCACATTAAATTTTTCAAGTGAAACCTGCGAGCCCCATTTGATCGAAATTGCTCTTAATAAGGACTTTCTCGCTCTATCATCTACCGAACCCTTCGAAAGGAAAACTCGGCTGAAAAATCGCTCTCTCTCGCCCCTTTCATCTCTCTCAAAAGCCCGGCAATCAACACTCGCATAAATCATTCCAAAACGGGACCGAACTCGTGCCCATCTCGCTCTCTCGTGAGCGCGAAATAATTACGGTGAAAAGGCGCTCAGTACGTGCGCATGCTACACAACCTCGGCGCCAGGAACATTCCTGAATTCTCATTAAGATTCCGAGGATGTCGCTTAGTTATTGTATCCTCGATTGAAGGCCCGTGATAGGTTTCCGCTTGGTCTTGTTTCGCGACGACCTTCATTTGCGCGAGCTCGGCGCTTTCGTTTGGCGTTGCTGAAAGAAAATTTTCTCGTCGCGTCTGCGACTCGCTGCGGGCGAGTGGGAATTCCGGTGAATCGACTCGTTTGGAAGTTTCGTTAATGAGGTTATGAAATATTACGGTTGTGAGAGTCATATGAACAGCTTTTTTAATTTTAAAAGTATATTTTTATAAAAATATACAGAAAAATTAGTTAGCTTCCGTAAAATCGGCCTAATCAATTAAAAATCCGCTAAAGAGAAAGTTTTTATTGAACTATTATACACAACTACATACTATTTTACTGTCATTAAAACAATTCTCATATGTTAACGTAATAATAAATAGTAAACTTTATAATTTTTAATAAATAAAATAATAAAGTATTGTTGAAAAAAAATATTTTGTTATTTTTATTTGCTACTTTTAATAAACCTTTAAATTTACTTTTAAATTTTATTATTTTCAATATACGCACTACTTATTTTATAAATAAACATCATAAAAATTTCTAGTAATGTTAATAATGATTGAAAGTTGAAGACTTGATCTACAATAATGTCTAGTAATTCTAAAAAAGCTGATGATATTTTTTGTAATGAAAAATGTATCAAATTGCATGATAAAGTTACCTTGTATAAATATCTATTATGCAACTTGTATAGATTATTATAACTTATATATTCTCTAGCTATACTGAGATCAGTGTAATGGGAAAAATTAGGTGTAGTAGAGTTTCTTATTTGAAATTATAAACAGTATCTTTCTGAATAGAAAAAAGAGAAGAATTTGACATGTCCTTTCAGTATTTATATAAATTTTACCATTGAAACAAGTTAAAATTCATACTTGAAAAATCGAAGTAAAAATTGAGAAAAAAAAGACAATAGCATATTACGCATGCGAGCAGGTATCTACATACATCTTTTTCATGCGGTTATGATAAAAAGAACTTAAAAATGAGTCAAAAAACAAAATTAGAGCGATTAAATTTAAGAGAACCAATCAAAACCCGAGATCTAACAATAAAGCTCAGTCATACATATATTTTATAAAATGAATTTTTTGAATTTATGGTGTTAAAAAATGTCCCACATGTGCAAAAAAGTGATTATCATATTAACATAATTAACGCAGGTTAATGGAGAATTCAAGAGAGAGCCCATAAGTCACTTATTTGACCCGTTTTACGTTTATCGTCATTCTTCCAATATTGCACTGGATTTTATCTATGGTCACGTGGCTTTTAAATGCATTTCTCTCTGTTTCTGTCTTTCTTTTCAGTTTCCGTATCCTTATCATGAGCCTCAAAAAACCCTTTTTCCGTCAAGACTTTGATTGAAATGTCGAAAGTTGATGATTATTTCACGAGCTGAGTTAAGTCGCTGAGTGATTGATTTCATCAGAAAATTAGGTTAGATTATAAATAGTGCGAAAATTTGAATTGATAATTTCTATTTTATCATCGTACTTACTTTATACTATAAATATTTAATTTAATGAACTCAATTTCAACCTCAATAACCTCAATAAATTTATTCTTTAGAAAGTTCTTTACACTTTAACAAATTCCACATTGTTCTATCCACAAGCATGCTATACTTAGACTACACATCCAAAAAATGTGAAAACTCGTTACAAAAAATCAAGAAAACAGATCACCACGAGCAATAAGTGCAAAATGATGTGTTGCAAAATTTCCGACAAGCAGTGCACTTCTTTTTAACAGAAAATCCATCAGCGATAGACGAGAAGATTAGCTAACGAGATACATGGAGCGAGAGAGCTGCAACAGGTTCACATTAAGCGATCACGAGGCTGAGCTTACCGGGAGAGAAATAACCGAAGATGCGAGATCGCAGGCAGTCTCGGGATGCATATGCAAAAGTGTGAGAGGCCGAGATAAGGAAGGAGATACGCGAGGAGACAAATGGAGAAAACGTATAAGTACGTGCGAGAATACGATGTGTGGAAGGTGCAGGCGAGCGAAAAATAAAAGGACAGCCGAGAGATGGAAAGTTAAGGAGGCGAGAAATTTGCATCTGTGAAAGGAAAAAGGTAAAGATAATGTTAAGGTGACTTTTTATTTCGATTTTTTTTATAGTTGCGACGAAGTTAATGAGAAAACTTTTACTAAACTTATCTGCAAAATAAAAATTATTAGTCATTCAGCAAAAAAAAAAGAAGGATTAGCTTATTTTTATGCCTAAGTTATACTTCTGCAATGCATCGTTGTAAAATAAAACTTTCCAAAGGATCTGAAAGGTTGAGTTATTTACTGGCGAGTTGTGTCGCTTGTTTATGAAAAGAAATTCATGATACATCATAATGACCCACATTAGAAAAAGAAAGAGAAATTACCGCGGCGAGCGTAAATAGCTAAATAGAAGATACATGATAGATAAATGCATCCATATTTCAAATAAAATGCGATGACATTTACATCGTAGAAATCCTTTCGGTGTATCAACACGGGAGAATCTGGGAGGAAAAAATCGAGAATACAAGAGATTGATGGATTGACCAGCCGAGTGAGCTTCATTATGATTCTAATGATGTTAGGTAACCATTATACGTCCACGTGTGACAAGAGTGAGATATCTGGGATGCAATCTATTTTTAATAAATTCTATTTTACATATTATCCTAGTTTGTTATATTTTTACCAAACCTATTAAAAAATTAAGAAATACTCATTAAAACAAAATATAAACTTGTGGCAAATTTCTAATTTTAAGTTATCTAAATTAAAAGGTTTGGCTTTCAATTTGCAAGTTTTGCGATCTGTGTAAGGCAGCAAAAAGAAAAATATAATATTTTAAGCGAGAAAAATGTTCTTCCATTACCTAGTTATCTAATGAAGCGAGAAACCAGAAATTTATTGATGAGGTTATGTTCTCAATTTCTCGCTTCATTAAAAAACAAATCGAATAATTCCTCTTCTTCTTCTTGCAGCCAATCACCCGTTTCTCTCAATCAAATCACGAATTCACACGGAAACCTAGAAATTATCCATCAGTCATGTGGGATATAAAAATTTCTAATCGTTTGATTTCACTTAACAGCAATCAGAAGTTAAATAGAAAATCGGAGTATCTCTGAATCATTAGAAATTCGACGCTTTAACAAAAGTATATCCTCAAAGTGATCATTTCCTAAAATACAGTTAATGAAAATTCGTCAACAACAAGTAAACAAACTTATTTACGTAATATTTTAATTTAGTATATGTGACTCAATAGTACTTAAATCAACGACAATCTACATAATTAATATCCTTCCAGAAGCCCACCTACTGCTACCCAACTTACAATTCCAGCAGGAAAATTCAATTCCAACGGGGCCAAATTTCCACTCGGGGAATCGTAAATTAAATCGTCCATTCACCTACAAAGCAGGTCCCCACATCTGGGATCGATTTTTTCTCCAACCGACTCGCTACATAAACACCTTATACACCCAGGCTCGCGAGCGGAGAGGAAAGAGAGAAGGCGTGAAAGTGCCGGGGCGAGCGCGCAGGCGCGATAAATCGGCCCGGCCGCCGTAAATCAAAGGCGGTATCTAATGGAATACATCCCGAGCCGGCTCTCCGCTCCCCGGAGAGTAGTTTCCAAGCGGGTACTTGCATATTATGCGCGTCCTTGCCGTCGTGACATCGATGCAGCGAGGAGAGGTTGGTTTATATGCAAACGTAACGTCGTCTGGCGGCGCAGGCATCTAATCGACCGCAATGAACCCGGAGACTTAGAGGAGGACGGTAACGAGGGATAAGGATGTAATTAGGCTGATCAGCGCGGGGTCATTGGTTCTTGTGAGGTTGTGGACGAGTTAATTTTGGGGTACTGATTAATGAGCGATTTTGAGTTGTGGATTGCTTTCTAGGATTGTAATTTTGTTTTTTTTTTAGGAGTAATGATGATGGCATCCGTCAAAATTAGCAGAAGTTTTGAAAATTGGTTGGGAATGTTTTTTGGGCTGCGAGATTTAGGATCTAGTTCGTCGTTGTATTTATGTATCTCATTATATATGTTTGTCAATTATCTTTTTAATTACATTTTATTACACAGGTGTCTTACGAAAACAAACGTGAATCATCTCCGAATATAAATTTAAATTTTGTTCTGAGAAGCGTACTTGCACAATGCGCGAGACCACAAAAAAGACTTAGATTCGTATTTCTTGAATAATTAGCCAAAAGATTTCATGGTTTGACGATACGAATTAAAACGGCTGGGATGCCGCTTAAAATCTCGTAAACATAATTTTTATGATGGTGCGTTAAAAAATAATTGCGAGCTCTTAAAAACAAAATATATCGTTGTGTCACATTTATTGCTTAATCTTTCCACCGTAAACGTGCATCGCTCTGCAAGTCGACTCTAATTTTAGTTTAATAAGCGAAAAAATTCACTTTGTGAATAAATATGATTCACAATACGCATTAAGTTAAGATGTATTTTAATAAATATTTTAATTTAATTGGTGTTTAAATACAAACACATGTAAAACGCAGATTAATGTGTGTAAAACCACATACAGATATAGATCATTTTTAATTATTTTATTAATGCTATATATATTCTTTACATCATCACAAAATTCACATATTTTTTAAATTTACGTAAAAATATTTTCCTAATCTTTAAATCTTTTTACTTCCTGTTTACTATCTGTCAAATGAACTTCAGAAACATCAATTTGTATTCTTTTAAAATTAAAATATCAAAAATGTCAAAACGACACTGAAAATTCTTACTATTTTCAAAATCAAATCAATTATCTTATCATATCTCTCAAAATGAATTTATTAAATGCCCAAATGTTTATTCCGACGTATCAAAATTAAAAACACCCATACAGGAATGATTCCCTTCAATCTCTCCGAACGATCTTATATCTCGTTAGAACACTTAATCTGTCAATTCCACGACTATCGCTCAGCCTACTTTTTGATGTGACATGTCTACCGTTATGGAAATGTCGTAACAATACAATTTTCCTATCAAGAAACAATCGCTCAAACCACTCTCGCGTTACTCATCCGCGCGCGGAGCATACCTCCAAATCAGGCTTCGTTAAGAGAACACCTATAATGGTCCCATTACAGGCCCTAATGGTCGCTTTTCGTATCAAGCCGCTCGTTCACGCTTATTCAAAGGATGACTCAGTTATACCCCCCGCACGCGTATTCAAGTACACATGCCGATTTTAATATCGAAAATCAGGCCAGTCGCGTATGGAGGGGCAGGAAAAAGTTTCCAACTCCACAGCCGGAGAAAGAGTCTCAGAGAAAACGATTCATATCTACATTTTCTCGACGGCCGGGTGATAAATCGGAAAAATCGATGCGCGTATTACAGCAGGCATACACGGCATTGGAAATCGGAGAATCACGATCCGCGAAAAAAAAGCGGACGGATGTACGCGCGTAGTTATGCGCGCTTCACTGTACGCGGCGCGGCGTGTGTACAGTTATATTCGCATAGGCTGCTGTTCTGCTTGAGAAGCGGCAGCCACTTCTGCCACGCTTGCCTTAACATCGGCCGTGGAAGATATTTTATATCGAGGCTTATTACTGGTATTAGCGCGGCGATGGCCGGATTTTTTAATTGATCTTTGCGGCTGCTTGTAAGCGTCGATTTTTCCGCGCATGAACGGGGTTTAATTGAGGAAAAGGAATAGGGCATTAGCGTTCAGTTTTATTTTGTTTATGCATTCGATAAATGAACGAGAAATTATAAGGTCGTACTTTCGGTTTTGGCTAAAAAATTGTATTTGTAAAAGTTAAAAGCTTTCAAATTTTTCATGTGTTTGATTATATAGGTATAATGTGGAATTAAATTATGCAAGGGACATTTGTAACGTCATACGTAATTTCTGATTGGTTATATAATCTTTAATTTTTGGTTAATCAAAAATAAAATACGACCTAATTATTTTTGCGTAAAATGTTAAAATTAAAATTGAAACAATTGATGCAAGATCTATATTGTACTGCTTGTTACAAAGCATGGCAGATCAGGATTGATTGAAAGTAATTGACAATTTTTCCTACCTATATATCTGGTCCCCGAAGTTTTCTTTGTTCGAGTAACTACGCTGTTTGGCAATCTTTTATTCTTCATAAAAAAAAGAATCAATAATCAAATATTACCAAATAAACATATAATGCGCCCACAGCATCGACAGATTCGGACAACAAAGCAAAAAATTTATTCGGTTCAGCGAACGAATTTAATGACCGCAATACCCGAACTTTGTCAGTCTCAGTTCGGCTCACCTCTTCGCTCCTTATTTTCCTTTTATCACCGCGTGTGTACATAATTACACGTGTGTTTACGTATCGGCGCGCGCACTCGGCAATATATTGCCGCGGTGCGATTACGCGAATTGCGCAAGCGCCGACGAAATATAATAAGCTGCGCGACTTCGAAAAAAGGCCGCGTGACCGATTCGACTCGTATTAAAAAAAAAATATACGTCTCCGGCAGAAAAAAAAACAGAGACGTCGAGTTTTTGTATAGCGTGCGAACGATTATCGCTGGTAGGGACGTATAATGAACGCAAAAAGGAGGAAAAAATGGGGAATTATCCGCGTCGCGTCGTGCAGTTTTTCGTTGCCGAGAAAAAGGCCGGCTTATGTAAGGCTTCTCTCTTAGTTAATGGCCTCTGAAAAAGAGCGCTGCGTGTGCACAGCTCGCCGCGGCTGCAGCTGAACTGGGAAAAAGAAAGGAAAAGCGAGATGAAAAAAATGACAATGTAAGGGATATCGGATGAAGTATCGTTCGCTTTTGGCTGAAAAGTTTGCGTCAGGGGATTTCGAAATGCGCTTGTTTACGATTCGCTGATGTAAATTTTCAAAAGGTATAGTGTGCATTAAGTTACGGGCGTTATGTCATAAAAAATCGGATTATCAGTATTAATTTACACAATACTCGTTTAGTAGGAATCGATATAATAGATTACAGCGACAGGTATATAAAAAAATTGACTTACTATTTTCCTAAAAAGTTTTTTTCTTATTTAAATTGCCTTGGGCAACGTTTTCGAATTTATAATTAGAAACCACGCGTTTAGATTAAAAAAAAAGAAAAAAAATACGTTATTAAAACTAGAACTGCCTTAGGCACATTACATTCCTATCATTGCCAACAATCCACACATTCAATCGAAATATCCACCTTACACACAATGAGCCGTTGCATAAACCGATGCACAGATTACTCCCAACGTGATCACTTTCATTCTCAGGTCAGACCGTTTCCCGGCGTCGCCTGTCAAAAACCATCATCTCTCCTTCTCTCCTTCTCACTCTCTACACCCCACGCACAGGTATTCATCTGTAGCGGAGAATCCAGCCGTTCAAACACGCATTACGCAAGCCCTTACAATAATACGAGAAAATCAGTGCATCCAGTCGTTGCGGATTTACGTAAGAAAAAGGCGCCTTCTCTTCGCTTATATACGTATACACGAACGTACACGTATCCAACGTTACCCGCGTCAAACTCCGTTTGCGTTACGGAGTTCTGAGTACGGGCTTCTTGGGGCGTTTAATTGTACGCGCCAGCGCGCTCAGACGGACGCGGGGGACGTGAATTAATAACGCGAGGCTTGCGTTCAGCTGCGGGATGTATTGTTGAGTTTCGAGAATGAAGGTTTTAAAAGTCAGGGACGTAGAACGTGTTGAGAGATGGGGAGTTGGATGTGTAATATGGTAATTTTTTGTAGTTGATTTTGGCGTGAATATCGTTGGGATTGGTTATTGGATTGACTGGTTTTTGTTCAAAGTTTCTGGGCAAGTAATTATGCATTATTTATTTTATTTATAACTTACTGTTCAAACTGCACCATTGATTAGCCACATTGAGTACTCACCTGAAACAAAAAGAAAAATTTTGGTTAGACGTATTATTAAAAGATTGAATTACGACAATATTATAAAAAATGTTATAAGGAGAAAATTTTTTGAAAAATTTACTGTCCTGTTTCATAAAGCGGTGACATGTTATTAAAATCCAAACAATTACCATACTTCTTACACATTTTTACTAGATTTGTTGTAAATCTTCCTATGCTTCTATTAAAATTTATGATAAACCTAATAAAGTTTCCTAAAAGTTTAATTTTTGGAATCAATACCGCTTTATGAAACAGTATAGAAATTTTTCCAAAAACTTTTTCTCCATGTATAATCATACTCAAAATTGAGCAATTCATTAATTAACTCAAATATCTATATAAAGAAAGTTTCCCCAAAAAACGCACATGAATTTCATGGTAATTTTTATTTACGAAATAACGCAGTAATATTTTAAACACTCCTATTTCCTAAACAATAAAATCAAAAACTTAATTGATCCACTAAACGAAGAGCCCATAACGAAACAATTCCGACAGTCTCCTCTAAAGCCCATCCTCATTTTTCGCAATAAACATTCCCATCAAGCAACCTATAAAAACGCTAAACTCCGCTTTCGATCGTACAATTCATCCTCATAATCCGCTATCGAGAAAAAAGCCATCCAACTCCTTCCTCGCTCTCCTCGCTATAAATAAAATAAATCCATTACCAGACCCGCCGTCGAAGAAACCGATTCCAGCGGACTCGAATAAAAGACGCATGCGCAAGAAACCATCGGACGGAAACGCCGAGGAAAATGAAGAGAGTAAACAGGCGAGCAAACGTGAAGAAGGTATATATCCGAGGCTGCTCTCCGAAGCCAATTGAACATGAATGCCGGCAGCTGCCATTGCGAGAAAGTCTGCGCGCGCATCGCGGGCTCGCTTTGAAGATGTGTACAGTCGCGATTAAAAGTGATGGATACAAGCCGTAAAGAGTCACTGAATTGAGTTTCTTCTCGCTTGTAGGCTAGGCTTATAATTATGCCTTTCTGGACGATGGTACGACTGAGCGAGTTATTGCCGATGCAGTCGAGAGAGTATTTATTGGTAATAATAGTTTCTTTTTTGGATTTTTTCGTTGCTGATATTGGCGCTGCGTTCGGAAGGTATTAGAGGGAAAAGCGCATATGTGATCATTGGCTTGCAGATAAATAGTTTCTTGCTCATCACCTGCACCTGGTGACTTTCTATCTCGTCGAATAAATAAAATTGCCGTGTATGCCGACAAGTGTAAGCTTTGTTGAGTGCGTAAATTTTCCCCCCGGTATCGATTTACGTCTTTAGTTAATGGAATCCCATTCAATCTGCGCGAATATCAATCGAAAACATTTCATCGGATCTATACTGCATACAGGAATTGGTATTTTGGTAATTGTTAAAGGCACAATAAACTGAATAAAATGTCAGGGGAAAAAAGGCGTGCGGAGCCGGTTTGCGCGCAGTTTAAGATCGAAGTGGACGAGTAAGACAACTTTTGGAAAATTTGCATGTTTCTGCAAAAATATCCTTGGAATCTGATACCTCTTGCAGCTCTTGTAGCTCATTATGCAGTAACGTTATTCGTACACATCTTTTTTCGAAGTGACAATTGTCGCACGTGGCTGTTTCGGCCACGAAAACATGGCAGTAAATCTTGTCGAGCAAAAGTTCGATCAAAAAATAATTACAGTGTATCAGTGTATCAGTTTCAAGTAACATTTTAGCTTCAAATAAAGCGAATTAAAGAGATGCTGAACTGTTCTAAAAACTTTCGATTCAATAAATAAAGACACTCAAATTAAACTTATGTTATAAACATCTTTATTTGATATTTGATGCTATATAAATTTTAGTCAACATTTTTCATTCTCCCAGCGTGCACTTTTTTACTTTCTCGCTCTCCCGGCACCTAAAGCCAAATGCGACTCTTTAATGCAAATTGACTAATTCCCTCGCACTCAAAACGCATTCTAAAAACCAGCAGCTACACCTTTTCACGAAGAAATCAATCAGCACACGAATCACGAAATCGAAATTTCAAAATTTCATTCCCGCCTTACGAAATATCCCCAACACCGTGGACTCAACCAATTTCACATCGATTCCAACAACTCGCTCCTCCGGCTCCCGTCCCTATGACGCAGCGGCTGCCCAAATAGGTCCGCAGAATGCAGCCTTGAAGGAAGAAAAAAAAGAAGTCAGCGCACCGAAGAACCGCGTCACTTAAGCCTAGTGAACCGATATATTCCATAGCTACCCGCGCGCGACGACTCCTGCACGCATCCTGAAGGGATCGCGAGCGAGGAAAAAAGCGAGGGAGCGCAACAGGCCGGGAGGGACCAGTTTTTGTTAAGGCGCTAAACCGCTTTTTATAGCTTAACGCGAAACCGCGCAGACAGCGTCGTTTCATCATCGCTTGGCTGAGTACGTGCGGGGTTCAAAAGAGAGAGAGAGAGAGATAGGAGAGAGACTTGATTGCTGGCTTGATGATTTTTAAATGGCGAGCTACTTTGGCTACTTATAGCGCCGCGTGATTCCGGGAAACTCGCTGGACTTTTATTTCGCTTGCGTTAGTTTTCAGTTTCGATTTGCGCGAGGGTACGTACAACTCGTTTTCCAGTTCTAGCGAGCAACTAGTCAGGCGCGCGCGCCTGGAATTGTAATTGGGCATTTGAATGCTATAGGTGGCAGTAAATTCGAGGCGATCCGAGAGACGTTTATAAGACAGTTTTAGCGCGTGACTGGACGTTAAGGAGTGTTATAAAGGCAAGTTTAACGGCCTAGTGTTGTTGGCGACAAAAAATTAAGTGAAGCATTTTTTTAAGATTAAAGATAGTAAATAGCTGTTATATTGAGTCTATATGTTATAATTTGTGGATATTCATTAAAAAAAATAAAATTTAATAATGGAGCCAGAAAAAATATGTATTTGATAATATGCATTTGTTAAAATAATTACTAAGATTTTTTATTTCATTTCTATCTGATCAATGGCACGAAAGCAGCAGAGAATTACTTTACTTATAAATCTGTTCCTTCATAAAAAAGTCAGTGTCCAGATAATCTCAAAATTTATTGCCATTTATGAATGAATCTCGCTGGATAAAAAGGCAATGCATCTTAAAAGGTTACTTCGAAAAAACGGTTCTCATTAATTTTCTTTTTAAAACAATTGATAAGATTAGTAATTATGCTTTTTAAGTAATTTTTTACCCTATATACTGCACACCCTACCAATATTTAAAAAAATTCTTTTCGATTTATTAAGTACTTCATTTAACGTTGAGTAATTACTGTTATTTTCAGAATTATCGATTTTTTAATATCAATAGAAGCCAGCTACCAATACTGTTTAATTTGCGAATGGCTAAATTTTTATTGCAAGATTAATAGTATATTCAAAGTTCTTAAGTATGTAAATCAAGCACTGTTGCTTTTTTCCTGGAATAACTTTTAAAGACTCGTTTTTATCACTCGAAGGATTTCGTGCACTCGCATATTTTTAATTCGGATTTACATTTTGTATGTGACTCACACGTATACTTCATGCTTATATGTTTATCTTTTTGTTTGAATTTATAGTTTTTAATTCGTAATAAATTATTACAATCTTCCATTTTAATAACGAATGATAACATAAAGTGAGAACACGTGAAAGACTGTGGAAGACACCTCTTACAATGTTATTTTACCTCTTACAATGTTATTTTACAATGACTATTAGATGGAATAGGGAAGTCAATCAAAACAATTCTATTCTTAATTATTACTGCGTGTTGAATAATTTATTTTAAAGAGACGTCGTTGTCGTTACGTGTAGAACTATTAATTTAAAAATACCGATGATGCAATTAAATTATCCGTCAATGAGAATTTTACAGGTATTATTAAGGCATGATTCTTCAAAACACTATTCAAATCATCTACCAAAACAGATACCCTGAGTAGTTACAAAGGCACTCCGCTAAAACAAGAAAAAATGCAGATCAAATTGAGAACCTCCTCCTTTTTTGAAGTCGGATTAATAAATAATAATTCTTATTGCTTATTAAAAAAATATTTCGAGTCTCGACAACGATGCATATTCAGAAGCCACCTTTAATAAGATCTGTATCTAGTTGAGCACTGCAAAGTTTTCTTATCGCTCTCCCGACAACTAGACGCCAAATATTTGTACTGATGCAGATATAGATTACAGCACCGACTTGTTTCACGCATTTTTTTTTTCTTCGCTTTCCGAGGCGTCGCTAATTCCGTACAAATGTGAGTCGGCGCCACGGCGACGTTTTGCGTATTATTTTGCTTATCAGTCACGTTTTTCAGGTGTGTATACTCTGACGGTGACGTCGAGAAAATGGAGAAAAAATGTATGTAATTTCTGATAATAACTGGATATTATTGCACGATTCTATTAAGTCTCATCTGCTCTCTAGTGAATAATCATTGTAAATAACATTCTTCTTCGGTTTAATTTGTGTATAAAAAATTGACGTTTTTTAATCGTGACTAATTAGCGCTTTATTTCCATTGTAAGTGAATTAGAAGAATTTTTTATAATTTAATTCATAGTTTATTGTGCTTTTGAAAATAATTTAAGAGAACAGTCTAAGTTTCGTATCAAGAAACACCTGTTCAATTTTAAACTATAAAGAAATTTAGAATTAACTTGTTAATTTTGTAATTTAAAATCATGTTTTCGCATATGCTACTAAAAATAGTTATACCTGCTTGACTAATATATTAAATAAATATCACACGTCAATAAAATAATCCACTAAAAACACCATAAAAATTGGTTTTGATTCGTGTAACGCATTAAAGACATTTTTTCCATGGTAATAACTTTCAAAGAAATAAAATTCTACTGTGCTTTATATCAAAATTAAAAAAATTATTAAATTAATAAAGATAATGATTCATTTGAAATACTTTGTACGAAACTCAAATATGATAATATGATATATATACAGTGAGAATTATTGTACTCAAAAATCGTTCCAATAAAACTTATAAAATCAGTCTGAATTAAACCGGGTTAACCAGAATTTACGATCGTAATAATCAATTTATAATTTATAATAAGATATCAGTAGCTATCCACCGCTTACTCTCAATTTGTCATCGAAAGATTAACTTCCAAATAAAGTACACGAAGACACTCACTCCATTTATCACTTAAACCAAAAAACCAATAATTAATTTACAACTTCCACTTCAACCCACCTCCTTCCTTTCCCTGAACCTAAAAAAACCCATCCCAAAAGGATGCGCCGTTTCCTTTCTTTTTATTCCCTCGTTACACTAATCAGATAATCCCCAAGCTTCGAAGATGCATACGCGCAATCATTGTTCCCTCGAACAAAGAACCAAACAAATAAATTAGAGGCGAGAGCGCGTACACATCACACTCGAGTTGCAGCCTTGCCGGGCAAGTGCACAACAATCATCATCTATCTGACCAGCGGATCAGCGAGCGCGTTGATATGATGGATGCGGGCGATGTCAGAAATCGACGAAGCGAACGTGCTCGCGCGCACGCTAAATATGTGCGGCTTTATCGTCACGAGCGTATAGTTCTTTTGCGCTTGTTAATCTGCAGGCGGAGCTTTCTCTGCGGGCCGCGGGACGCGATCGAACTTGAAAAGCGATTTTGCAGCACGCACGCCTGACCCCATTTTTCATGGTGACGTGAGCGCGCGTATGGTTTGGTGGCTTTTTGACACGTTGCATATAGTGGGAATCTGAGCAGAAGGTGGTAAATGTTTATGTTTGAGAGATTTTTTTTAGGGAGAGAAATTTTCTTTGAGAGGTTTGGTAGGGGTTGTGTTTGTGTTTAGTTCGTTTTTGTTCAAAAGATATGAGTCGTTTTTGTCACAGGATTATAAGGTTCACTCAGGCTCTTTTTTAAGTATATTGCGAAAAGTGTGACCGATTTTAATGAACGAGGAATGTTATAATTATAATAAAATTGTGACTAACTCTAAACATTATTAGTAAGAAAAGATTTTTTAAAACCTAACCAGATGAAATATAGTTTTGTAGTAACGAGCATGCTTGAAATAAATTAAATAATGACAAGAACAAAAACATGATTTTCATAAAACTGATTATTCCTAGTTAAATAAGAAACCAATTTCTTATGTAACAGAAATATATGAGTTACATAAAAGCCAAAATGCAATTTTCAGTACGATTCTGGCCGATTGTTATAATTACAAGTTTCCTCTGTTCCGTCTTTCTAACCCGTAAAAGCGCTCTAGATATATAGCATTCGAAAATATCTCAGGGTGTCACGATGTAGAAAAAGTCTGAAAAATGACGTTACAATGGACTCTAAATTTCTTACAGCCTTCTCTGAAGTTGATTTATAGACGACGGAAAGAAATTGCAATAATGATTGAAAGGTGTCTACCAATTGCACTACCTTGCAAAAAAAGGAAATAGTCATTTGTCAGTAATAAAATTTCGCCACCGACAATGTCTTATTAACCTACAATAATTTTTAAACATATTTTTTCTCAAACGCAACTTGTCCACCTGTATTACTTAAACCAAATCCCAACCGAACCGATTTTACATTACGGCTAGGCTAATCAAGCAACCGATACAGTCACCAAAATAAAAGAGTTATCGTAAAAACAAACCATAATCCCCCGGCAATCGCAAGGATTCTTATAATCCCCTATCAACTTTAAACTCGATCAAATCGAACCAGCTCCCAACATCACACAACCGTGCGATTCCGTCACGTAAAAAATCCAGTTCTATACAGACCATCCCGTCGGTAATATAACGGTCCCCTCCGCTCGAGTTAAGAGAAAAAAAAACAAAAATAAAAAGTAAGAAGTCGTGCCGAAGCACGAAAAGTTCATCGCTTAGGTATCGCGGCTGATACGTGTAATATTCCGACGTACTAATTCGAGCGCGACAACGGAGTGAAGACGGTGCATTATCGTAACGGTCGGGAGAGGCGTGACAGGCCCCTCACGTTCTGCTTCTGCGGAGCTCGAAGTTGCTTCTTCTTCGGGCGCGTTATTGGAGAGGACGGAAAGCCGCTTCCGCGTGTGCTCACGTGTGTGTATGTCTGGGAACGAGGTGGAAGATCGAATCTGGGATTTTCGAGAGCTGACTAATGCGATTAGATGTGTGATCTCTATGCTAAGTTGGGTATGTCTCGGGATGATCGGTAGTGATGCTGTCTTGGGTTTGGCTGGAGAGGTTGGTTTGATCGGTTTATTGGGTCGGAGAAATGAATTGATTTGAAGTATTGGTATTCGATCAGAGTTTTAAAGCTTTATGCTTTCATAAAAATATTTTGTTAATTTTATACAGAAAAATAGAACAGTTAGAATAGCTGAATAATTTTAATTCTACAGCCAATAACTTTATCAATTCCTTTGAAATTGAGATGTATTGTTTGCTGTGTATCTTACTTTCTTGTTTTCGAAGAACTTATCCATTGTACCACCACGAATGGTGTATAAAACTTATATTAAAACTTGTAATTTAAAAGTGAATATGTGAACTTGTTTATCGTAATATCTTAACTTTACATTGAATCTGCAATATTACAATTTTTCTTATTCGAGCTTATTAAATTCACCTACTGTGAGAATATTTTACATTGAAATGTCTATGGCAATCTTCAATCGATAAACTAACAGAAGGGGCCACATTGTGCGGGAAAGTTTAAATGAGTAGAAACTCTGACAGTCGATTTTTGACACCTTAACGTGAAGTACAGTATCCTTAGTTTTATAAAAGGGACCCTTTATTCCAAGATCTAAGGTATCTAATTTCAAATTATTGTTATTTATATGAACAATATGTTATAGAAACTGGAGAAGAACGCGATAAAACTAAATGAAAAAGCTTTAATCTAAGCTTCGGTTTGTTAAACAATTTTGATTCTTCCGAAAGTTATTATCAAAAATAGCATAAAAAAGTCACTAAATTTCTTAGGTAATGATCATTAAAAAAAAGGCAAATTGTTCAGTTAATCACCGCATTTGCGAAAAATATTTTTGCTTCCATCCCACATGTCAAAAAACGTTTTCATAATCACGCATTTTTCTATCGAAACATAAAATTAAAACACAATTATCACTGATTTAACAGAAACCATAATCCCAACAATCAATAAAATCCCTAATTCCTACATGACCAAACGCATTCCTGCAAACCCACTCTCCTAACTCCTAACGAGCCCCGCCAATCGATCTAATTTTAATCGACCTATCAAACCACCTCGCCGATCGGCTTTTAATCGTTCCTGAAACGCTTAACACTCACTCCGATACCAAAAGCCGCCGCCGCTGCGCAGAACGGCATCAAGAGCGAAAGAAATTAAAAACAAGCGATGATGTAAGAAGATCCGAATTGCGACAAAGCTATAAGGATTACGCGGCGCGGCGAATAATTCGCATTCATCGGCGAGAAAGGAGAATAAGTGTAACGTCCAATACGTACACATGTACGCAAGCGATCGGGTATACACGTATATGTACGTATAGGAGAGTGCCAATCGATCTATGCGCCGATAACAAGCGATATTGCTATGAAAACGGCAGGAGAGCGCAATGTTATCGGTGCCGATCGGCGCGAGCTTGTTTGTGTCTATCTGTATCTGCTCTCCTTTTTTTGCGGCGATTCTTAAGAAAGTGTCGATAATTCGCTGGCTTTTTTTCTTCTGCGCACGAGGCGCGATGAGCTTAGGGAGGCGAGAGAAAAAATTTAAGCTCGACAGGTGATAAGCAGGTGCGGAGAAGTATGGCGCCATTTCGCGTTATGATGTGCGTTTCATATGTTTTGGAGAGATCGTTTGGCATGATTGACATGAGATGTGTTGATGGATGATTTAGTAGGGAGAAATTTGAATTTTTGTAGGGGAAATATGGTGAAATTAAATAATGAAATTGGGACATTTGGTACTAGAAATTTGTACCGAGAACTATTTAAGAGTATGTCAGATACATGGGGTAATTAAAGTTACTTTAAATGGCACTGATTCTACAGTGACTTTAAACGTTTTAATGACTTGCAGGTTGAGGTGGTATTTCCGACTCTATTCAAATGTGTCAGGTACATTTATTTGTAATCACTTGCTCTAAAGATATACTTTTCACTTGACCGCGTCGTCACTTTAATGCAAAGTTTCTTTTTTGTACTACAACGTGCTTAAGGATAAGATTAGGGACGAGTTCAGGGTAAACGAGCTGTTTAGCGAGACAATTTTGTATGTTCACCGTGACGTACTAACTTGATGGCTTCATAAAAAAATTGTATAGAAATTTACTATGTCTTTATTAAAGCGGAAATGTATATATTTAGAATTTGTATGTACCGATATTTTTTATTATAAGTTTTTTTTTTATTAACGGTTATCCTTGTAAGTACAACCTATTACTGTCAATTCTTGAAGTACGACATTGTTTCTCCTTAGTTTTTAATTGCACAAAAATTAGGTCTGAAGTAACCGACAGCTAGCTTTAAAATCGTGATTACGCGAGCCTACTTTTAATGAAGTAATGCAATCCTAGTCTGCATATACAGTTATCCTAATTAATTTAATCTTGATTTAGCAATTTTCATTAAAACTCAGATAATTGATATAGAAAAGTATCATGGACATATTTTTTATTATAAAATATAATTTTACTGTTTCGACCAAGTAAAAACAACATAAAAACATGGTATTCAGTCATGTTTTTAAGAAAAAAATAATATTTGTAAAATTTGTTTTTCGACGTTACACTTTAATGTTCAAAAACTATGCCATAATTTTTACAACACCCCATACTGCACATTTACGTTACACTAAAACGTCAAAAATTACGCCAGTCCGAGAAAATTTTCTGAGAAGCAAATCTTTGCGAAACAGACGTAGAAAAGATTTCGAGATAATAAAATAATAACATCAGGCAAAGAACATATAGAAATTTCCTACAATTTTCATGCAATTACACTTCAGGTATTATTAGCCTTGACTAATACCGCGCTTTATGGTACAATTAACTCCAAGTTCTATCCACTACCCCCTCCCCTCCCCCCACATACACACACATCCCAGTCAAGGAAAATTTTGATAATCCCTAATCGTTTACAATTACGAACGAAGTGAGGAGATAAGATTTTCAAGAGCGCGCGACGCTTATCTATCTCGGCGCTCGCCGAAAGAGAGAATCGTGATTAAGTGTAACGTTCGTCTCGCTTCTCTGAAAACGGCGGAGATTTTGTTTCAATTAGAAAATCGCGAGATAAGATATTCGCGGCGCTGAAGATGAAAGAAAATTTGTAAGATGTTCGATTGTCCGTAACGAGTTCAGAGCTGGGTTTATCGCTTTATTATAGCGCTTCGTGCTCATTCGTGAGATTTAATTGAAAACTTGGGTTTTGTATATAGATACTGTCGTATCGGTGTAGATGGATCTTGCCGAAATTTATAATTGGGGATTAGATTTCGTAATGCAGCATGTGTTATAAGAAAATAATAAATTGCAAGAATGTTTTTATAGGTATATTCATTTTAACAGAATATATAAAATATTTGTATGTCTCAATTCCTAAATATTATGCATAAGGAGCATTATCATAAAAACGTCTATTTAATTGATTTCCAGAGAAGATATGTGCACGAACAATATATAATTGAATTTTCGATGCTCTATATAGATCTACAATAATTTTAAAGACCTTTAAATTAATGAATTTCAAAATTGAATTTATTCCTATCAATTTCGTAAATCTCTCGTATTAACAGTTACAGAGCGATTTCAAATCAATCCTTGACCAAAACAAGAAATCCTTCACCTTAAATCGGATATTGTTCGTTTTTGTAAAGTTGCTAACCTTTACTTTGTCATTACTCTCAATTCTACCACCTTTTACAAAAATCAACACGCAGAAAGAATCAATTGCGACTAAAGAATCTTAATTAAAACCCGCACATGTTTATTATGGAGCAAAAGAATTTCACGCTAAATTCATGCAATCCCGTACTCTCCGTACGTTCAAATTCGGATAATGAAATGTGCTACTTGTGAATTCACTTATGTCAAGAGACTATAAGGCACAATCACGCTAATTTGCATATTGTATTGCCTTGCGCTCGAAACGTACATTGCAATTAAGTTATAAATTGCAAGCGTGAAATTAAAATTCGCCATTCGTAAGAGAACGAAGCGAAAGAAGTGCTACATATTCTTTACTGCCTTTAATAAACCTACTTTAATTAAACACTCTATTATAATGAGTGCATAACTCAAACCCATCTGCCGCTAATTTCATAAAATTAACAAAACAAATCGTTAAAAACTCAAACCGAGCTGCTCCCTCCTTAAAAGCCCAAGAAAGGAAGTACATTACATCAAAAGAGCCAGGCAGCACAATGCACATCTGTCAGTGCATCCTCAAAGCGAATCCCAGCGACTCCGGTTCCCCAGAAGCGCGCGAATTTCCCGGTATCGTCCGAAAATCAATTACCGGCTCCCTTCTCGAAATTCTCCCGACTGCGGCGCAAGACACACTCACCTCTCACACTCTCAAATCCAACTCTCGGCTTCTCTCATGACATCGAGAAAGATCCAAACTCGTTCAGCCTCGCTGCGAGCCTATATATCGGCCTGCTGCCAAGAAACACACTCCCAGCGCGTGTCTGTATATATACAATCCAAAAGGCAGGGGCACGACGAGTCGCAAACCGTTAACGCAAAAATCGGCCACACTTTTCACTCCGCGCCGATCATCTGTTCCAGCGCCGCCAAAACAGTGCCTGCAGCTCCCCCTCGCACTGCCGTCTAATAACTATATCCTCCCGCACAAAACAACAAACCGAGCCCAAGTCAAAGCAGACTCGGTGCAAGAAGAAGCAAAAAAAACAAAACGAAAAAAAGTTACAACAAATAGTAGAAGGCACTGGTAAGTAGTGTATAAATAAAGAGGCTTGCGGGCGCGCTCGCCGCCGAACAGTCCCGGCGAACTGTCGGCACTCGACTGGCGGTCGTTGCGCGCGCGCGATCGTATAACGGACTGCTGCTGCGGCGCGCTCGGGACTAGTTCTGTCTCTGTCTTCCGCACCTGGAGAGAGAAGGTGAGCTCTGGCTGGGTATATACGCCAATCGCCGGGGATCGGGGCAGCAGCGGCAGTGCGATGTGTCGCGTGTTTTATAATCCGGAGGAAAACATGTGTCGGCGGTGCGCGAGTGCAGTGTGTGTGTGTGGAGGCTGGAAAGTGAGGTTAGGTCGGGGTTTTAGGCGCGCGTTTGGGATGTTTTGGGGCGGTTTGGAGCGTTGGATTGTTGTGGGCGTTTTGGAGCGTTAGATAGTATAGAATTTTGGAAAAATTTACGGAAAATTGTTTAAAAGTATATTACTTTTTTAAAGAATATGAGCAGATCGATGAATAAGATTTTATTTTTCTTCTATGAATTGAATTCCATAATTACTTTATATTTACAATGTAAAATAAGAATTTACAATAGTGTTATATACTATAAAAATTATTTCTATAAGACATTTTATTCATTTATTTATAAATAAATTTATAAAATAAAAGTGCTTATACCGTAAAAAGACAACAAAAATATCAGTTACTCACTATGAATTATGTATATAAAGATAATTATTATTAAAGAAATATTATAAGAAGCCATTCGAAGCATTTAATCCTCCAAATATGTTTCAACGACACGTACGCAAAAGTTTCTAAAGCCTCCCCTGAGAAAAAAAATCAAAGTTCCTCTCTTACAAAGGTGCTGCGAAAATTATTCAATTGATATAACCATCTTGGCAAAGACGAGGCCATCAAAGCGCGCTTGAAGCTTCGATTCCGCCGCCCATTCATTCACTGGCGCGCAGATCTTGTGTTCGCTAATTTCTATTTGCGCGACAATGCGCGCCTCTACGGAGTATCATTCGCGAGGCTCGCTTCGTGTAATGGCGCAACCTTCTCCAAGGAAATTGATTACGAGATGAGAATATTGAAAGATTAACGATCGCGTGATTAGTATAATTTAAATTATAGTAATATTAGAGGTTGGATAGTTTAAGCTTTGTGTTTTGATAAAAGATCTTGTGTTTTGGGATGAGGATATAATAGTATGTGCTTTTTGATAGTATCTCGTGAACATTCAACTCTATTTTATTTTCATAAATTTTTCATCGTTTCTTAACACTTTTAATTTTAGACTTTTTCCTGCAAACTGTGCTATTACACTGTAATATAATATTTAATACTCATTTTTTTCAAGAATTGTCTACCTTTTTTTTAATTCTTTAACAATTTAATCGTAAAACAAACAGTCCCCAAAAAATAATTTTAACTTAACGCATCACACTGGACTGCTAACTTCTAAAGCATTGTCACAGTTATTACATCCTGACGCACGTTAGGGTCCAACCCGTCCATCGAGGGATAAGCATCGATCATGCTTGGTGAGGCATGGACTAAAAGATGTTTCATTGCAACGCACGAGGGGCGCGCCATTTGCTTATTATACGTATATATATACACATAACGCGAGTACAACTTTTTAAAATTTATGTGGAACGAACGCTTACTGGCCAAGGATAAAGCGCGAGCGTGCGAATATAATATTATTGTATTTAAATCGGAGAAAAGGAGAAACAATGAGCGCATATCTAAATCGCTCTTGTATATTTTGAGAAGGGGTTTCTAAGAAGCTTAGACGTTTAGCCTCGTGTGCACCATAAGTTTCTAGTTTTAATAAAAATTAAGCAGGGAGCGCATTCTTTAACTACTTTGCATTACTTCCGACAAGCGCTGCGGTCTGTTAAAGGTGTATATTGTATGCCACATTTTAGCTTTATTCATTTATGATTATGGTATAAATACTAGTTATTATAGTTTCGATTTATTCCTTATAAATAAGAGAAATCTCTTTTGCTTATAATTTTACTTTAACAAAATTTGCATAAATGCACCGCGTATAATATTCAAATATCAATAACTCATAAACAATATGCAAACATCACGTTTTCTTTAGATATTACAAAAAAAAGTCTTATTATTAACGTACACTGCTCTCTTAAAAAAGTATACAGTCTAAAAAATGTCAACACAATAAGAGTATCTTTTTATGGGCGATAAAATTGCAGTGACTGAAATTAGAATTGAATTTGAATTTTAGCCGCTGCGTACACTATTGCGCACGTATAATTTTCGAAGTATTACAGGAATATTTCTAAGTAACTAGTCAGCCAGAAAATTGTTATTTACAATATAAGAAAAAATATTTTCAATTAAGTTTTTAATTAAAAATACCTATGGGTAATTAAAATTTTGAAAAAAATAAAAAACAGTTTTTATCATGCTTTTTTTTCAATTTTTAAAACTAAATGATCTTCGCTCTCATAACTATTTAAGGATGTCAACATCATAATTGGAAAAATTAATATATTAAGTTGAACACGTTTCAAACAAATTGTTGTAACTAACTTTATAAAACATAAAAAGAAACCATCTTTAACGAACGTTCTGTTTCATATTTTATTATTTTGGAACGACGTACGTCAATCATAGTATACACTTGGAGTAAGGATAATTATCTTACACAATAATTAGTTCGCTATCATTTAAGCTGTAGGCATACAAAAAATGCGGCCTCTTATCTAATAAACTATACATTTCTGTAGTACACGAATTTAAAGATTTAATCTCATCGTATCAGCATCTATATCGTTTGATTCTCTACGAAGCGCATAACAAGAAATTATATTTTCCAGTCGCTCCAGTTTGACTTCAGGGCACGCACTCCATAAACAATACAGATTGCTGAGGCACTTCCGAACAGGGGGTTCATCATTTTCATGGAACTAATACTGAAACGGTTTATTGAGATTGTAAAGAAATACCGTTTTCTGTATAATTATAGCCCGTGAGAAATAATAGCAAAATAGCTTGGCGAATAGAATAATAATAAGAGTACGATGATTTTTTGAATATCTATACTTTCTGCAATGACTTATAAAATTTCACTACAGTTATTTGAATACGTATAATAACGAGCTTCTTTGAATGATACAAATCGACGACTCCAAATAAAAAAGTTATATTTCCGGAGTATAAACAGAGAATATATATTCTGCTTTTTTAATTATGAGCCATCGAAATAATACTGCAGACATAAATCAGTTCAGGTTCTCAACGCAAAATTATGAATAACGATCGAGGAAGAAATTTTGAATTTACTCGATTATGCAAAGGAGTGATGTAAAACTAAAGCACGCCTCATTTCTCGAACTGGTACATTCATTTGCTTTGCTCGCGTTATTTCACTTGTTGAAAGTGCAGTTCGGTTTAAAGTCGAGGCCTATAATATGTCTTGTATAACGATTGACTAGTTAACTTCTCAATTAAAGAGAACCATCCAATCAGCGCCCTCTAGTCTGATAAAATACTTCAATATTTATTTTACCTTATTTTTCTCAGGTAGAAAAATAAAAACAAAACTTCCCGTGTTATACACTGTAGTTGATAATGAAGATTATTTTCTAAAAGATTTTATGAATTTAAATTCGAAAATGAAATTATAACTTGAAAAGAAAAGTTGTAAACTTATAGTGGAAGTGAGCAGATCGCCTCTTTTCTTTTTAATCTTATCTATTTGTAACCAGTAGTTTTTGTAATATCATAAATAACTTAATTAAGCTAGAGTTTCAGTTTATGGCTACGCGCTCTGAAGAGAGAAACCGGTAGATCGTCCCCTACTTTAATAATAAAATTTGCTATTTAATTTAACTTAGTTACATATATATTTACTTGTTCTACCAATAAAGTTTGTTATTCAACTCAACATTCGAGATAGAACAAGCTACAAATCGAAAAATCCCTTTATCCAAACCCAGTCATTTCTCCGATCTATATTCTCATAAATCGAGTGCACGGAGAGAACAGGTGCTTCTTTATTATAGATCTTCGTTTCCCATGATCCAAGACATACTCCTGCGTTCCTTTTCCTGCTTTTCCAGACGATTAAGTTAAGCGCGCGAGCGCGCGATATACTTCCTCAAGCCTGTATTATATATATAGGCACGAAGCCGGCAAATTACACATATTTCGCTCGGCGCTCGAGCGTGAATCGACTGCGCTACGATATACGGTATATCAGCTTTTTTGTCAGGGCCAACACACTGAGCGCGAAAGAGGCTCGATAGGATAAAAAGAGATGGTCGTTTTGTGCGGTCCGTAGAGAGATGTGGACACGTGGACAGTGAATCGATAGATATTGTACTGTGTTTCGAGATGGACATGAGAAAAATTGTAAAAAATTGTCTTTTAACGGAGGAAAATATAGGTACACATATATATAATACCAAATCTTTTAAAGATTTTATTTCTTCATGTAACAATAATATAAATATTTTAATTTTTGAGAAATAATTTATATTGATAAAAAGTTAGTTACAAAATTTAATTTGAATGTGAATACAAGGTATTTTGATTTATTATTCTCTTTATGTATGGATATGAGTAAGTTCAAATAAATCGAATTATGACCTGCGGTCATTAAAATTTTAATTAAAAATTTGATGTTGTGGCTACAAAACAATTCCATTTGATTTTTAAAACCAATGCATAAAGTTTATATGCGATTCATGAAATACACATCTTACTTCATGATGACTAAGACTAATTTGTAAATAATCTATTCAATAATTTAACTAATCACTGTATAAGCAAGTATAACATTTAACAAAGATATTTTTATTAACAATACAGATTTCTTATTTAAGAAATTGTTGACTGTTGCAAAAAAGTATACAATTTACACGTCTGATGAAAAAAACAGAGACATAATTTTTTGGTATATAAAGCATATAAAGTACCAATACTCGTTGATAAATAAGAATCATTTTTTACCATAGAAAAAAATGATCATTCGGTGTCATTGTCTTATAACTTTATATTTATTTTTGTAAAAGCATTAGTTTTTTCAGAAAACATCAATGTCATCTTTGAAAATAAATAGACGGATAAAAGAAGCAAAATAAACGTTGCCCCGTGTTGTGCTACAAGTATGTGTCGTCAAGAAAATCCACGAGCGCGTTTAATGATAATAAATGCGCACTTGCTGCTAAATGATAAGTTAATTCAACAACCATTATCTTTATCACATCAACTTTATAAACAATTTTAATTCAACAGATTGAAATGTTTTAAAAATATTGCAAAAGCAATATAATTAATACTCATCAAAAAAATAAAAATAATTCTCATCAAAAATGCATATCAGTGTAAGCTGGTTGAAAATGTATGAAATTGATTTTGAGTCAGTAACTTAATCAAACTCTCGACACAAAGTTATCAATGTACTGTATCTACCTTCGTTTATGGTTTATTTGAAGATATTGAGTGGTGAAAATCACCCAGAATAATCAAATTATTTTTTTAATTAAAATAATTTTATTACAATAGAACTTTGTATAGTATTTGAAAAATTAAAATTTTTAGAAATTTTACAATATTCATTAATTTATGAACACTTCCATAAAATGTTCTTTAATTCATTACACCATCAATAACATACAAATGCTATCAGTAGACTACATCTTCATTACCTTACTTCTATTTCTAAGCACTCACAGAAAGGAGAAAAAACCTGAGCTTATATACGCACGTCAAACAAACGGTTTGTTTTGCTATTTTCGAAGCCGGTTAATCTCGTTCTTTAAATTTTAAGTTCGTTTTTAAAGCGCGCGCGCATCTGTCATTCTACAATACGCTTACCGGTCTTTCGTGTTTACATCCTCTTAAGCCGGTTTCGTGCGCTCAGATTATGTATTATATTCATATAAGTATGCCTACCCATGTGCCAAATTTGTACAAGTATAAGTATTTGTATACAGTTAATTAGCTGTGTAGCAAATAAATGATGTATATGTACTATTTGAGAAAGTAATTAATAAAGTTTGTTTTGAAAGTATCAGCTATCAGGATGAAAATAAATTTATACATTATTAAATGATATTTTGCGTTGATTGACGATTTAAGATTATTTTACATTAATAAATTAATTAAATTTCTATCTTGCATAAAAAGTGGACAATTTTATTTTTCTCGAGATGCTAATAATAAAACCTCTTTTACAATCTTATCTAGTAAAAAACTATTTACATTTATCTATATGATTCATTAGATAATCTGCAGTATTTTTCCAACCGTGTCTATTTTTCTTTCCTTTAACGTCTATTCATGTTTATGATTAACATATAACAATTGACTTGATATCTTAAGTATCATCTTGACCCTACTATATTGCAAAGAAAAAATTATATTTACTCTTCACATAAAAAACAGTAACCTTTATAAAAAGCTTATACGTATTAAAAGTTAATCGTTCCTCTTGAACTTATAGATCAACCAAGAGGGTCATCGAATAACCCACTTGTTAAATGACCGAAACGATGACAAGTCGCGATCGGTCAAACAGTCGCTTAGCAAATAGCAGAAAGTCAACTTGCGTGCGGCCCATTCATTGACGATTAATAACAACAATTTCCCTGAACACTTTCATTGACACTTAAAAATCCATGTCAGATAACGAACTTATCTGCGCCAATTATCTAAAATCTTTGTAAACAATCAGACATTCCGTCTGTCAAAAAATAACACTTACAAAACAAATCCTCTTAATTACATAAACGACCTCCCAAACCTCGCCACTCAAAATATCTCAGCCTACAAATTTCCCGGAAATTCGTTCTCACTAAAATCAATCGACCATCATACACACTGTTTCTCTCTCTTTCTCGCTGCAAAAAGAAACCTCGCGCGCTTTTTGACTGCCCAAACCTATATATACAATCCGCTCTGCTCTCCTTAACGGACTCCGGGTAAACGCGAAAATAAACTAACGGTATAACGTAACGACGATCGTCGCCTCGACGAATCGGCCAGAAAAAAGTCAGCCGCGCGACTTTTGCCTTTTTACTCGCGGCTCTTTCTCTCGCGGCGTGTGCGAGCGCCGATCGATCGGCACGCTGCATTAGCCGCAAAAACGGCTTCAAGCCACAAAAAGTTGTGGTAAAAAAATGAGAGGCACTGTGGCTCTTACCGTGAAGCGCCGAAAATCCGTCGGAAATTCAGGACCATTTTTGTTGGTTTCGTGAAGGGCTCGCTCGTGACTGGAGAAATTGAGATCGGCGATTGTCGTCGCTGTTGGCTGTAGCTGCTGCTCGGAGGATGTAAACAAAAACTTTGGATTATGGACGTTTGCGTGGACACGTGACGGTCGAGAGTGCGTAGGTTCTTTCTCGTAATTCGTGTGGAAATGGTTGGCTCAGTTTTGTTTCTTTGAGCGCTACGTGATTGGATTGTTGAACGTGCCGTAATCGTTTAATATCAGATAATGTGGAATTTAAAAGTTTAAAAAATGAAAGGTCATATTTCGCGCGAAACGTTAGCTAATAAAAAGAATTTCGTATTTTGCATTCACGCAATCAAGTGAAAATTAAGCATAAAATCGTAGAAAATGAAATCACCAGTCAATCAACGGAATACAGCTAATACCCCTATATCAGGCATCGATTTCCTCGGTTCATTATCACACTCGTTAAAAACATTCTTCTATGAAATTCATCGGATATTAATCGCACGAAAACAATCCGGGAATCTCTTGCGCTACGCAGAAACGAAAGTTGCGCAACTCCCCGACACAATTAAGCGAAAAAATAACCTTCGCGAATGCAGCTCGCCGCGATAACGATCACAAATGTTAGGGACGACGAAAAAAGCCAGCCTGTCACAACGTATTTCTTTGCTCGATTTAATAAATTCGATTATATCGAAGCTTTTCAGCGGCGAGTCGCTGATTTTGCGTTGGAAAACACATCGCGAGCCAGTGATTAAGGTCAGCGAACGAGATGGTCACGTGACGCTCTTGACTGGCTCGAGGAGAAGAGACTTGTATCTAAATATTTTCATTGGATTAAGCCTGCTGTTTTTGAGGTAGTTGAGATAAGAGTTTTAATATCGCGTACGTGATCGACCACTTTTGGAATTTTTATTTTCTGCCGTGTCTGCGTTTATGTTGACCTGACCCTAAGCTTATCTGGTTATCTATGAGAATACCGTAATTGACCGAAATAAGAGAAAAACTTTAATCTAAAACAGGAATGAAATTATCTCTAATTCAGAATCATATAAATTTAACTTACTCGTTGCATCAATCACGTATATTATAATGAACAAACAACGAAGCGTTCATAACTTATTTGCTAACACACGACAAAGTACGTTCCCAGCGAGCTTTACAGTACTAAAACCTCGTTCACTCGAGCCAGTCTGATTGCAAAATCCATTAAACAACCAGCAGCAAAACGACTAATATTCTCTCCTTTAACAATCTTCTCAAATAAAACTTCACCACTAAAATCACACCATCGAACCTGCTCCAAAAACTACCACAGCAAAAACGAGCATCAACGGTTACATCAAACAGCCGCGCGAACAGCCCTTAGGCAAACCTCCCCATTATGAATCAGCGAGCGCTCGGCAAAGAAATCGATTGCTCCAAGGGCTTTCTCCCTCGTTCCACACACCTCTACACACTCTTCCAGACACTTCTCCCTCCTCGACGAATCACTGCCTATCACAATAACCAGCACACCAACAATACAGCAGTAACCGAAAACTCGCGCGAGCCAGAGAGCGGGCTCGCTCTACGACATGCCGGTCACGCGGGCTCTGGACTGACTGCGGCGGGAGCCTTATAGTTTTTCGGGGTGCGCGCGCGCTCTCCTCGTCACGCACGAAGAGCCGCCATTGACCGTTGGAACGTTACTACTTACTGTCTTCGACGCGCCGCCAGGTAGCTACGTGCGCGCTCTTTTTTTCTTTCCTCGGCTCCCCACCTGCGCGCGCTCGTGCACGGCTGTAATCTTGTTATCGGAGCACGCGCCGGGCCAGCTTGCGTTCGTTGGGGAGGGCGTATGGCGTGTGGATGTCTGTGTTTTGGGAGTTAATGTGGGGTGGGCGTGGGGGGTGCACGGTTATGGTTGAGAGGAGGGCTTATGGTTTTTAGGGGGGCGCGCGCTGTTAAGGCGTTTTTGGAAAACTAATTTTTGGAGGTAAGTGGCCGTTTTGAATGGCCTGCGGCGTGTTTGATTTTTGGAGTATTTGTATTGTGATTTGTAAATGAACGTTTATTAAAAAAGATCTTTAAATTTGTTTTACTTTTATTAGTGTTAATGTCTATGCGTAAATATTAATATTTAATTATACTTATTACTATTATTTATTAGTTATTATCTATTAAAGTTGAAAAAATAGAAATATTTTTTTTTGCAAAATGAGTGTAAGTGTAATTACAGACAGGCCTTGAATACTGTGAGCCGTATTAAGCTGGTGTTAAACACTGTTATTAGCTAAACCTTGTAAATTCTTACGGTCGGCATATCTATAAGTCTACTGTCAGATACGCATATTCTCGTCTAAAGAGTTTATGGATCCATGGTTTCCTACAACAATGCTCAAAGTTTGAATAGACAATGTTGCCATTTTTATACACATATTATTTTATAACGTAGAAAATTATTATTTCTGCAATTCATTCTTTTACGACATTTTCTATTATCTTAAATTAAAGTATGAGCGAAAATAATATTACTCTTTGTATCTCGGTTGGCAATCTATATAGTCGCTGGCTTTTCCGCGCCATATGATGCAGAGCGTGGGAGCTGATTACATATGGACGTTTAATTTTACAGCTGGCGAACGCTCATATAAAGGCTTTTGAAAAAACTTATGGCAATTTTCTTCAATTAAGGTTAAGCTCGCACTGGCTGCTGATCCATAGAGACACGGCTTTGAACCTGTCTTTTATTTGTGTGTTCTGCACTTATGTTGACTCTAATAGCGAGCGTATTGCAGTTGATCGCTGAGGTTTACGTATGTAGTTTTGATTGTCAGTAGACAATATTTCTTTTTGCAGATAAGGTTTGTTTTAACAGTTTGCTCTTTGACAAAATATTTATAGTTGTTGTTTTGAGCTTAAAATTGAAAAATATTTTTATTAAAAAATAATGCATTGCTTTCTTTTGTAGAAATTAATACATTATGAATTTTCGTATAGATTGATGAAATTGATTCCATATTTTCATTTTTCAAATTTAAACATAACTTAAGAAAAGAGAAATAGCAACAAGTAATGCTTACATCAGTATTTACATAGAATTCATTATTAATAGCCAAGCTGAGTAAATACAATACTGAATATACGCTGAAAGTACATAACGATTAATTTATATGATAAAACACCATTTTAATTGAATTATGCAAGTCTTTTATGACTCAATAAAAAAAGCTAAAGTGTTAGATCATCGTAGATGTCTTCCGAGTGAGATCTGCGTATAAAATAGTACATTATGTTACTAGGGAATACAGTAATCTTTCTGACGTGTAAAATTTGTCACCAAAACGAACAGAGTGTGATGATCACAGTGATCGATAAAATTACTTTAAAGAGTAATATATACAGTACTTTATGGCCAAGGGTAGAGAGCGCATTCTAAATACTGATAATTTAAATAATACATTATACATTATACCTATAGAGAATAAAGTATTTTTCACAAGAGTGACGTTTATCACCCCAGAGAAGCAAGGGTAATCTTTTAAACCATGGTTCATGTGAAACTTTATTATTCTGAAAAAAGAAATATGTATAATTAGTATACACGGCCTATACCTTATTTCTCTGAGAATAAAGTGTTCAACGTTGAAAATTGAAATTCGCATTTTTAATACATGAAGTAGTAATAATTAGTATCAAAAGAGAGTATCAAAATTATCGCGATAATTCACATTGATATTTCCTCCACCTGCACAACAAACCCATTATCTCAAACGAATACTCAATCAGCTCGATCCCCAGCTACAAACCATCCCATAACTCTATCCCAACGAAACAATCGCACTTTTCGCGATAAACTAGTTATTAAATAAATCCCAAGCACTCATCAACAACGAAATCGAATATCCCTCAAACTCGCTATAATGGGCCGTTGTATTGCGAAAGCCAGTCGTTGACAGGGACTTCATGATTCCATCGCGATACTCGCGCTCTCTTAGCTCGTTATACGCGGAGAAGGTAAATATGCGCGGAGAGCTGCCTTATCGTGCGGTAGACAAGGGGCAGATAAAGCCTGGAATTATCAATTTGTGTTCATGAAGCGCGTGCACGAGACGGAGACGATCGATGTGGAAAAGGGAATCGTTTTTTTTCGTGGAAGGTGTAAATAACTAAATAACGGCGAACGAGGCAGGTGGATATTGATAGATGTACAGATATGGTTGATTTGTGAAATCGGAGTTCATTGAATTTCAGATCGGCGGAATTTAATCGATCTTTAAAGTGATAGCGATATTGCGGTTACTGCAGAATCGATGGAGTTATCGGTGAAATTTTATGCTTTAAATATAGATTCTGATAAAGAACGATCTTGTCTCTATTTGGTAATTTTTTTTAAAGGTTATCGTATGGTTTGAATGAGTTGAAAGATTATTGTATATTGGCTGTTGTGCAAAAGAATAAATATTGCAAACCTTTTTGTTTTATATCGACGAGACTATAATAAATTTTAAATTATCGATATTTAAAAATAATATGTGTAATTCCTCATGATTTATTAATGGAATATCGATGTTTTATAATTGAAAAGATCTTGAGAAGATTTTCATTTAATCTTTTTTCAAGGAAGCGGTATCTTTCTAGATAAGCTTTTAGTCGTTTAAGAATACAATAATTAATTACATCATTTCATTTTTATATTCATAAAGAAAAAATAAATTGTTTTATATTCACGAAATAGTAAGAACAGCTTTGAGTGTTCATAAAAATAATAACACATTTTAAATAATTGTTAACAATTTATGTACTATCTCTTTAATTTGAATTTTTTAATATTATTAATAGCCATGTATTATATTAACTATGCAATCCACTTAAAAATTATAATTTTATTGAATAATTCATATATTTTATATAAACAAATTATTATTTTATAAATTAATAATACGAAATTTATATTAAGAATAGTGTTTCTTTTAAAATTCAAATACTACTATACATTATGTGCGTCACTGTAACGCCTGCGTGAATGCAGCCAGCCGGGCATCTGTGTTGTTATGGTGAAAGTAATACAGGGGCAGCACAGTGCAAACGGTAGCTATGCGTTTGAACTTAAGTGTTATCAATATTTTTGTTGATTAATAATGACATTTTACAACAATATTATAATGAAATTGCTATCGTATAATTTTCTAATCACTCTTTGCAAAAAAGCATTTAAAAAAGAACTACTTAAATAAGTGTTTTTTTGGAGCAAAACTTGAGATAAACGAGCTTTTGTAAGAAAAACAATAGCGGATGACAAGAACAAGTTTTTCCGCGAGAAACATCCACGCTTGATCACATGTCATTTGCGACGTAACGGTTGTTGGATACATAATAATTTCTGAAATGTCAGCATGAAGCGTCGCAGAGACGTACAATTAAGAATGACGTTGGCATCTTTTGTGAGAATTCATCTGTAACAAACAAAATTGTCCGCGACCGAGCTGACAATCTCATTTTTTATTCTAAATTCCATTAGAATATGCAATATTTGTATTTAAAATTCATGCTCATAATGTTTTGTCTTTAGTTAGTTTAAAGAAATTGAATAAAGGTTTATAACGAAATTAAAAAGTTTTAGCGTTCTTACTTTTATAACTACAGTTTAAAGCTAAAAAAGAATTTTATTTTGATTTTTATACTTTTATTTTTACTAAAATTTATTAAGCATTTGTTTATAGAAATTTCTAATTTATATTTGTATTCCATAAATATGCTTTTCATGTAAATCCTTTACTTTGCTTAACCCACTTTAATTTCGTACAAGGTAATAACCGAGTTTGCTCTCACAATGTATGCCGAATAAATAATGTATTTGTTTAATACTTTATTTAAAAAGAATTCTACATAACAGGTGTGGCTTGAAAAGTATATATGGTGTAACAAAAGTAACGATACCCCTGAATAGCTTTCCAGAATCATATTCTCCGAGAAAGTGATTTGGCTGTAATAGTAGTATGGTTGTAATAAATAGATTGGTTGGTGACCTTGCCTCTGACCCCAAGGTTTTTTTTAGAGATTATTTCAAGACAATTTTTTTAATGCAAACCCCTATTTGTTAATATGTACAAAAAAATTAGAAGTTTTTCATTAGCTACATTAGCCTATTTTGAAATTTAGTATTATTAGGGTGTTAGACGAAGTCATACTTCTAAATTTATTTGCCTTTCATATTTTTAATACGATACAAATTTAAATAAAATTAAAAATGAAAAACCTAAAAAAATGTTAAAATACCAAGTAATAAATTAAGGAACTTAAAATATTTCATCTTAAAATAACCTTTTTAAAAATGACCTCGGAGATAAAGTCAAGGTCACCAACCGATTTATTAGACAAAATGTTACAAGAATTGTATGTATTTTTATGTATCATTTGTTGCAATACCACCTGTATCAATTACTTTTTTAATATTTTATATAAAAGTTTAAATCCAAAAAACATAAGAGTTGCTTCTGGCATAGGCAGTACTCTTTATCCAGCTAATAAAAAATCTTGACTTTGATTTTCAATAACCAGTAGTTTAATCTGCTTAAAAAATCGCCTCTATCATCAAGAATATCAAATTGATTTACCAAACGCAAAAAATACCTCTTGCGCAAACTCTTTTTAAAATCTGCTGCGCAAGCTCTCTTCCATTTTAAATCGTTCAATTAATATTTAGCGCTGGCAACGCGCACACCCATCGCATCTCTAATCCGGCATTAATAAGTTACGCGCAGTGTCCACCGGTAAGCAAGCCTCAGCTGCGGTGCACTGAACCGATATTCGCTAGGGCAGGTGCGATGATCGGCCATTACTCCACTAGGCCGAGCTGTGTATAGATCGAACATTCCGCGACGAGTCCGGTTCTACGAGTGTCGAGTTGAGTGCTTTCATTAATAACGTCGCGAGTAATTGATGAAAGGGATTATTTGACCACAGTTTTTGCAACTTTCTGTCAATTAGCGTTGAGCTTGCTTTGATTAAAAAAAATTCCTTAGCATTTTTCTTCTTCTTGATGTACTTAAACGGGGCTATTTGTTTTAGTTTGTAATCGAGGCTTTGATAGCATTACTACTATTAAAAAGTAGGAAGAAAAAGAAACAAGCTTTTAATTAAAGAACTTTCAAAATTAGTGAATATTTACTGTAAAGAAAGTCTAAGGAGTCTAAATAGGGTATACCCCACTATATTATTACGAAAAGATATTTTTTAGCTCGATGTACTAAAGTACGCCAACATATTGATTATGAATCTTATCAGTTGGATCTTTTAGCCTAAACAAACTGGCTTATCGCCGGATCTCTCTTATTAAATACCAAAGAGAATTTCTGCTTCATAAGCTTTTACACGAACATTAATAATTCACATTATCTCGTTTTTATAAAAACTCCCATTTTCTCTATTATTAAGTATCTTAAATTTGATTAAGATAAATCTGTTCTATAATTGTAGATACAGAATCCAATATTTCCCATCCAGTTTTTAATTTTGAAAAA
>JAPYZA010003511.1:8046-30955 GCA_030522685.1 Eupelmus azureus | reverse complement strand
GAGAGAGAGAGAGCAAAGAGTACAATGGCTAATTGAAAGAGCAAAGTGGAGCTCGGGGCAAGAGCGAGGAAACTATATACGTGAGAGAGCGCGTGTACAGAACGCTACGGGTAATACAGCTACATAGCCGGGCCGAGATCGACAATAATAACCCAATGCAGCGCAGTGGTATATAGATATATAGGTAGCGCGCGTGCGAAGGTGGAATTTCCGGCGCATCGGGGACGCACGCGCGCGCTCGTCATATTTCGGACTCTCTGCGAATATAATTTCGGGCGCTATCATCATATGCGCGGCAGGCGCGCCGTGAGCGCATCGGGATATTTAAACCGCAGAGGCGCGCGCCGGTGGAGAACGCACATATAGATATATATATAGTGGCTTTGCCTCGTCTCGCGAAGGAGGACGGAATAGCTGGGATTGGAGCGACGGTCAAGAATAAGGAGGAAGTGCGCGCCGAGTGCAGCGCGCTACTCTCTCCGCTGCACGCACGTGCGTATATATAGTGGGGGAGTGGAGAAAGCGCGTTTCGCGTAAATCCCCATATAGCGCGGACAGTCGAAATTCTGGATGCGCGCGTGCATCACCGCATTGAAGTGCGGTTCGTTATGTATACGGGGGATTACGCGCGAGAATACATTAGTTCTTTTTCGTGCTCGTTTGTAAATTTAGGACACTAGAGGGACTGCAGGTGTGTCCTCTCCGAGCTCTTCCGGTGCGTAAGTGCCTAAGCCGCGTGCACATCCGGTCCGGGCCGAAAAGCAGCCGGAGGCTGCGCGCGCCAGCTTGAAAAGAGAAACCTCGGAGTGGCAGCGCGCATAAAGGAGAGAATAGTGGCTCTCTACGGCGTTTACTCATATTTGCTTCCTACGCACACGGGAAACTGTCCCTCTCTCTCGCTGCAAGCGCCACGCACGGAATATAGGAGTGTTCCTCTTGCTTTACAATTCCGAGCCTTGGAGGAGAGGATACATACAGTGCGTGGTCCGTTTATTCGGCTAATTGCAGCCGAGCGATTATCCAATCATGAGCGGAGTCAGCTTCGGTTCGGCCGAGTGCGGGTCAGTAGCAGCGCTGCAGGGGACGAGTAGGAGCCCACCGGCTCGGCGAACAAGAGGCGAGTGCTCACCTGCTGCTGGCGCTCCAGCCACTGAACTCGGTAGCTCTGGCGGCGCGCCGCGCGTGTACCACTGAAAACGGGAGAGAAAAATAAAGCACGCGCTCGCGCGCTGCCCTCACTGGTACACGGAAAAGATCGCCTGTGTGCATCCCTGCGTCTGGTGCCTCGCTTCTATTTTTCCTCCGTCTCTCTCTTCTACTGTATACATACGAACGCACCTTCGTATACGTGCACGTAAACGTCTATAGTCCAGTGCTCTCGCAAACGCGTGTGTGTATACAGTAAGCGGCGAGTCTCGCTCTCGGTGTGCGTAGCTATATATACACGTAGCTCTCTGCGTGTCCGCGAATTCCTCTCTGTTGTACGAAAGAGAGAGAGAAGGATAGCTGCGCTCTGTTCTCTCTCTCAGTCACTTGGGCGAACTCTCGGCGCGCGCGGTGAGAGAGAGAGAGAGAGAGAACACGCATTTTTCGCGCAGTTCACAGTCCGTCTGTCGCATGCGCGTCAAAGCCGCCTGCGGCTTTTCAAGCATACACACACGGGCCCCTGCCCATACAGCTTCGAGAGAGAGAGAGAGAGAAGCGGCAGATACATCGCGCACACTGTACACACAGTGCGGAGAGCTAGAAGGAGAGAGCAGAAAGTTGGGAAGGTGTGCGGGGCGAGAGAAAGAGAGAGAGAAGACAGCGCGCTCTCTCGCCACATATACACAAGCGCGCGCGCACTGGCCAGCAGCGGCGCAGTCTCCCAGAGCCAAGAGGCGAGCGAGCGTAGACGGTGGAGAAAAAAAATGCTCGCTCGCTGAAAACCAAGCGGACTCTCTCTCTCGCTGCGCGTGTATACGTAGTGTGTATATATATACGCGCGTGCCAAGCGCGATACTCTATGTGTTTTTCCCTGTGTTTTCCGTGCAGTGCGCGCGTGTGTGTATACACATCCAGTGATTGCTGTTATACTGCTGATCTAGTGCTGTAAGGAAGAGAGAGAGAGCGGCTCTCTCTCGCTCTGTGTGCGTGCTGCAGCACACACCCGTGTATATACACACGCAGCCGTCTCTCTCTCTCTCTCTCGGCGAGTTATCGTCGATTATCGGCCAGTCGCCACTACCGCCGCCGCCGCCGCCCTCATAGACTCGCCTTTGTGCCTTCCTTCCGTGCGCGCGCGGCCCAGTCTGCAGCGTGCGCGCCGTCGCCGTCGGCTGCGCGCCAACGACACACACGTACACACATACCGTCGAGCTCTCTACTGCCTCCTTTCTCCGTGCACTAATAATCGAGAGAGAAGCTGGGACAGGGCAGCGGCTGCTGCCGCCAAACTCTTTTTCCCTTCCGTCCGGATATATATATACGCCTATACCTGCACCGAGCGATTCCTCTCCTGCCCTCCCCCCTCTCCCGTCGTTCCCGGTGCAGCAGGTCGCACGGCGCACCTTGGACACCTTGGAGTGAAAGGGCTGCAGCAGCGCCAAGATGGCGGGTGGTCCCCTAACGTGGTCGTGCACCTGGTGCCTGAGGTTCAAGTTCAGCCAGGAGGAGATCGAGCAGAGGTACAAGAGCCAGGAGATCGACAGGATGCTGGAGAAGGACAGGCAGGCGTTTCGCAGGCAGGTCAAGCTGCTGCTGCTCGGTGCTGGGGAGAGCGGAAAGTCTACCTTTCTCAAGCAGATGAGGATCATACATGGCATCAAGTTCGAGGTGGGTTCTCCTGGGGTGCCGAGCGCTGATTGCTGGGCACGGGTGTTTATTTTTTGCTTTTGTTTGGTGTTCGTGGCTCTGTTTGTTCGGTAGAGTTTTCAAAGTAGGCCGGGACACGTGAGAGGCCTGAGTGATGTGAGCGTTAAAGTAGGTTTATATTCAAGAGTCTATAAGGTAGAATATGAATTTCATTTATTGATTTGATAAAGACAAGTTTTTTTATTGTAAATTTAAAGTTACGTCTCTAATTGGTTTGCTAAGAAATAAATTGTACTTTAATTACGTCTTTTTTTCAGAAATTTGACTAGAACAGGGTAATTCAATTGGTCATTCAATTTTTTTTTAGTATCTGTTGGTATTTATTTTTATAATTATGAATTTATCATTTATTATATTAAAATTGTAGTTTTTATACGGAAAATTTTTTATCAATATCAGGCTCACAATTGAACATCTTAGCTTTGGTCAAACACAAGTACCATAATTTTCCCTTGACATCATAATTTATGGCACATTACATCTATTGTAAAATAGTTACTTGATGTAATTGTCTTCTTTGAATTCTTTACAATGCTAATTTAAAATGTAGTTTTCTTATTAAGACAGCATTCTGTTATACCTCCTAGAGTACAGATTGCTGTCACCCATGTTCAATATCTAGTACCTTATGTAAAAGAGAAATGATAACAGTTTAGAGGTTCCGTAAGCATAATATAGTTTATCTCTGCTCTTTTGCAATAAGTGATAATAAACCAGATCACGCTTTATTTTTGTAACTATCAATGTTCTTTAATATATTGAGAAAACAAAATGAAAACTTTTTTTTATTTTTTTAGCCTGATCTGATAAAAGAGTACCAGCATGTTATCTATCAGAACATTATCAAAGGAATGAAAGTCTTGGTAGATGCTCGTGATAAACTAAATATCCCTTGGGAGCATCCCAAAAATTATGACATTGGCTATCAACTACTAAAGTTTGAAAATACAATGATACTAGATGCTCGACTTTTCCTTCACTATGTACCAGCATTGCAAAGTCTATGGAAAGATGCTTCAATTAAGAAAGCTTTTGATAGACGAAGAGAATTTCAATTGGTAAGTTTAACTTCTTTGTGCTTATGTTAAACTGTATAAAATTAAATGTGTTTACTTAACACATTTATTTAATCTTAAGTTCTCTGGATCTGTATAGTGTGGATAAAATAATATAAATATGTCATTGATTTATCATCAACTGTCACTTCTTTGCTTATGTTTATTGTCAAATAATGATACTATTGATACTCATTGATTGAATCTTGTTTAATTTCAGAGTGACTCAGTGCAATACTTTCTGGATAACCTTGATAGGATCTCTAGAGTGGTAAGACTTAATTATAAATTCAGATGTCATAACTGTTAGCAATATGAAAGTTAACTAAAGAACTTCCATTTTTTTTTTAGGATTATATTCCCACACATCAAGATATATTGCACTGTAGGAAAGCCACAAAAGGAATATCTGAGTTTGTCATACAAATCAACAACATCCCATTCTTATTTGTAGATGTAGGTGGGCAAAGATCACAAAGGCAAAAATGGTACCAATGTTTTGACTGTGTAACTTCTATACTTTTTCTTGTGTCCTCTTCAGAATTTGATCAAGTTTTATTGGAAGATAGGTAAGAAATTTATTTATTATAAGTATTTTTTTTTTTATCATTTTTTTAGTAAATAATATTTTTACTGATTATATCAACATTATTAAATTTATGAAAATAATGTTTGTAAATATTATTTATATAATTTCTAATACTAAAGTTTTTCCATAAATATAAAATACAGCTATTGCTTTTACTTGTTATAGAAATAATATTTTTATAATTCTGTTTGATTAATCACTACTTAAAAAATGTAATCCTTAATGTAAACATTTTCCATATACTAATAATATTAGCTTTACTGTTATGTCCAATGAATTTTTGATAGTGTTAGTAAATCAAAGACTTACCTATAGTACTTTATAAACATTATTTTTACGTGTTATTTGTTTTTAAAAAAAATTAAACGAAAATTAGTTATATTTAGCCTAACATATTATTTATTATTTTTATTTTATACCGGTTTAATTTAATTATCAAAAAATATTAGAAAAATCATTTTAAAATACAAAAATATGAAATTGCTAGTCCTATACTATATTAAGCACAAGCTCTGAATAACAAGATTTTAACCTTGATACTTTCAAACAAACTTTTTTAATATACTTTTATAAGTTTATTGTAAAAGCTCAATATTTTTTATAGATGTTTTATTTTACAAATTAAGATTAAAAAGTACTGATGAACTACATTGATTGAATGATCTTAGTAAAATTACTTACATTTAAACATGCCAGATTATGGCACAAAAATTTCTTGTTAATTGTATGTGCTTGGTTTTCAATTTCTGTATTTACTTTCACTTTACGAAAATTTTTTAAATTGTTTAAAAATAAGTGTGAAAACATTTTACTTTAATATGTATAATTATTGAATGATAATTGTTTGAATTATTTTTGATTTGAAAATTGAATGTTGCCTTTGTAAAAATTACTTTCTTCTTTTTTTAAAGCTATGTTTTCATTGAATAGTGGAATTACATATATCGTTTGTATTATGAATTCTCAAATTAAAAAAATGTTAATGTACAATAGATTTGCTATATGCATAAGCAGACAATTTCTGTTGTATATGCAAAAAGTTTATAAATACTAAAAACTAAAATATTTTGACTTTTAGTTTCTTAAATTTTTGTAAACTACATAAACAATTTATTAACTTACAGGCGAACTAATAGATTGGAGGAATCGAGGAATATATTTGATACAATTATCAATAACATGATATTCTATGGAGTATCAGTTATACTATTTTTGAATAAAACTGATCTGCTTGATAAGAAAGTTAGATCTCCAGACACGAATGTCCGCTGGTACTTCCCGCAGTTCACGGGCGACTCACATTCCATGAAAGATGTTCAAAATTTTATACTGGACTTATTCGTATCGGTGAAAAGGGACCCAAAAAAGCCTCTATTCCACCACTTCACTACTGCTGTTGACACGGAGAATATTAAGGTCGTATTCAATGCCGTAAAAGACACAATTCTACATCGTAATTTGGAATCTCTCATGCTACAGTAACAACATGAAAATTAAAATACACAAGACTATCTTTAGCAGCGGTTGCAATCGAGGTATGCAGCTGATTTTTTTTAGATAAACTGAGCTAAGAGACTCCATCGTTTTTATATGAATATTGCAATACGAATTAGCAGCTACTATTTGAAAGACAATATATTTATATTTATGAAATTTAGAGAGTTAAAGAGAGCTTACTTTTAACGTCATTATGTCGAACGTTACATTTACATAATGATGATTAAAGTTGTGTGGTGGAAATTGCCTAATAGGAGACAATTTTGAGTTTCTAGGTTTTGTAAGACAAATCTTCCATCCCTTTTTTGATAAACATATTGAAGAATGAATGTGAGTTATTGATTATTAAACAATATTTTGTGTACATAGTGAAAACTGTAATCTATACGTTGTCAATAATCAATAGTGGATTTATATATTTACATGAATAAGAAATAATTTGAAAGCAATTTTGATAGCCCAATTCTCACATTTTGTACAGATGTTCCGAAACTTTCTTAACAATTTATACAATTCATGAACAAAATTACTGGTCAGTTTACCAGGTTGCAAGAAAGTGTAATAATTTATTTTTTATGTAGAGTAAATAATATCTATTATTAAAATCCGTTATAACGCTAAGTAACAAAGAAACCAAATACTAGATCCATGCCATAAAAACCAAATGAATCAAACCAGTTTGTGTTCAAATTATCACAAAATTAACAAATTTTCAAATTAAAGTATTTCTGAGAAAGCAAACAATTAGAAATAAATCGAAAAGTAGTTTTGCAATTTCTAATTTGATCTGCTCGGAGAGTTTAAAGTTATTATAATAATTGGCAAGCAATATTTTTGCAATTTTTTATACTCTATATTCATAATATAACTTTGTATTGGGTTTTTGTATTTTTGATAAAAAGATTACAATCACAAATTGGTATTATATAAAAGCTAGAGCTCAATTTTTAAATTGTGATAGTAGCTCCGAGGCTTCCGAATATACGCATAGGTAAATGTGCCATGGATAAAAGTCTTTGAGGTTCAAGAATCTCCGTTTAACATGTTTGCATTGTATTTACTTTATTAAAACGATCGATCCAATAAAGGATCGTAATTGAATATCTTTACATTTTTCTCAATTCCAATATTGTTGCGAAGTGAATTGGTTAATTTTTTCATTGAACATTGCAATCAGTATTATTGTCGCGTCCCTTATTGGACAAAAGATTTTTGGTTTCTACTATTAAATATTCCAAATTTACGAGTTGGCAGAAGATTGTTAAAAATTGTTCTTTTGATTTTCTTATATTATGATAAGCATCTAATTGTTTAAAATGCATATATTTATTGCTCTGAACAATTAGGGAGTTCTGGAATTGCGAGTTTGTAGAAACGTGTATTTGTTTCTACCGACCGATAATGTTCATATTGTTGTTTTTTTGTCTATATATATAAAAAAAAAAGATTCGGCAGCGATAAAATGAATCGAACTGGATTTGTGCTTTCATTAATTAATTGCTAAAGATTTTATGTAGCAACATTGAAACAACCAAAGAATCTTTTGTAGTGTTGATATAACTGCAATATTTTGGTCACATATAAACTCTTGCTTTTACTATCGATATACAATAATTATATTTCAAATGCTTACTAAAATAATTACAGAGCCCTTAAAAAATCATGAAGTTACATAAAATCTTTGCTCGATTATTATTTAAAAAGTTACAATTTTTTTTACTAAGTGCGATGCGATAAATATTGACAGTTTGTCAATTTCACTGGTAATATACAATATGAAAAAATCTTGTTTTATTATTTTTGTACATATATACATATAAATCGTTGAAAGTAATTTAATGGTGTGGAGCTTTATAAGATTTTTAACCCTTTTGCATGCTTTATATCAAGCGTAAAGAAGAAAAATCTAATTTTTATAATTGGTCTATTAAATAGTTTGTAAGGAGAGATATTAGTGATTTGTTTGTTGAATTGACTATTAAGAGTATTTCAATTTCTACTATATTTATTATATTACCGTTACACTGTTGCAAATTAATTAAAAAGCTTTTAAACATTATTTTTTTCTTAAGTTTTTAGAGTACTAAAAAATATTTAATACTGAAATCGATATTATACATATATCGATATTATACAATACTTATTTTTATATGTAAACGTTTTACCGTCCTTTCAAATGCATGTATATGTACAATTGTAATTTGATCTATACGTTTAATATTAAAATTCACTAAAGTCTCTCCTTAAACTTTTACCTGTACATTCCTAAAAAGCCGAATTGGCTTGCGTTTATTAGTAGCCTTATTTTTTTCTAATTAAAAATAAAAATTTAATTCGAAATGTTTTTATTGCTGAGCTACATTTTATTTCCCGTGTAATCTTTTTGACATAACCACGACTTTAGAATTTATTTTTAACAAGCGAGCGAGTTCATTGAATGGAATTCATGTCGGGAATACTTTTGCGCTATATATACTTTAGCATTGTACACATTTTCCTCCTTCATTTTTTTTAAATGTACACGATTTTATTAAAACGTATACACTGTGTATCCATCGATAACATCGTTAAGTAATCATTGTAATTTTTATAACAATTTTTAGAGCAGACATTTGTACTCTTATATTCTCGATATCCATCGACTGATAACGAAAGCACGACTGCGAATACTTTGTGTATCTTTGTAAATTAGCCAGCGAATATTGTATAAGTTAACAAATATGTATTAAATTTATCGCTTGTAAATAGTGATGTTAGTATGAATTTTCGCAGACTTTCATCAGCATGGCTCTAGCATTAGTTTTTTTGCAGTGCGATGCGTTTTTAAAAAGTTTATATTTCAAGACTTTGTTGTGCGACATAAGACTTTTAAATAAGGCTACTTTTTGTGTAAGTACAATGCGAGCCAACATTATATTTTGTAAAGTTCTCTGCGATTTGTTATAAAGATATATGGCTGCTAAAAACATCGAGATTTGTTAGATGAACAAAAATGTTTTAATATTTCCATAGTGTTTGTATTCACGTAACCGCAACATACATCATTCATATACGAAGAAGATTAAAATTATCAATATAAAGAAACTGATTAAATTCAAGAAAAAGTGGTGATGGTATTTTAGAAAATTTAAAAAAAATTTACATATTCATCTTTTTTATTCATTTTATCAATATTTATTCGACTAGTGTTTTTTACTTTAATACTTCGAAAATAAATTTTTTAATTGTGAAAATAAAGTAACAGTTATGACTGTTTTATCAAGGTTGTACCATCTATTGGCGATAGTTGTCTGTATACGAGATTCTATTTTGTTATGTTAATTACATTTTATTGTATATGATCTGAAGTATGTAGATATATCGTGCCTTTTTGTATATTGTATATTTGTAAATAAAATATTTTACATGATTTATTATAATAATGTAGCATATTTACGAAAATAATAAATAAAACTTAAATAACTTGTGGTTTTTTTATTTTTCTACACTACTTTTCAAGGATTTGGGTAATAACAGGGATAATAGTGACAATAAATAAATAAACATGATTAAATTTTTTAATATATTGCATTTATTTGCCATACGCAATCGATGCAGTTTACTTTCATTTTTTACAAATAAAAAAACGAACGTGCCCAAGGCTTTTTGTATAACTTATAAAATGCACATTATTTACAGATTCGCAAAATATACGAAAGACTTTTTGCCCAATACAGATACAAGTCGGCATAACACCTATTTACTTATAGAAAGACCTGTATTATAAAGAAGTAATATGTATAATATGAAAAGTGTACGTACAAATTTCATCTAAACATCACATTGGCAAATTAATCGTATAGTTGGCGAAAATAAAGAATATGTAATAATTACATTGATGCGCTCGTTATTATTTTATATTTTACAAAGATATTTACAAGCTTTCTTTTTAATATCAGTTTAATATTTAGTTGTATAAAAGTACACAAAAAAATTTGGTTTGGTTTTTCATTTCAAAAGTGATGTGCGCATGTTATTTTCAAAGGCAACTTTTTTATTACATTCATTTACGCTTTTTATAATATATACGTAGCAAAAGTTTTATTTAGAAAATGGTAAACGTATGCATAAAACTTTGATTGTTTTATGAAAATGTGCAAAAAATACTTTAGTCAAAATGCTTATAGAACCTGTTACATTATTTAAAATTCAGTAATAGGCAAATTTTAAAAGACATTTGGACGGTTGATGTTACAATGACTTTGGGAGAAAATTCTCGCAAGTGTATATAATTTGTATTAAAATTTCTAAAAGATAGATAGATTGCCATTTATCTATTTTTGAGAAAATCGTGCCTCTGCATACTATTTGTACAACCTGAGATTTTCAAAGGAATGTATTTAGTAATAATGGCAAAATTTGTTGTTATATAAGCTGGTGTATAAATCTATAGAAGTTCTTTGTTTATAGTAAATATTTTTTAAATGTATCAAAGCTTCTGATTTACATTAAAATATATGAAATAGCACATTATTTTGAATATATTTCTAAAATGTTTAGGAAATGTTTTATTTAATTGATTGTTTTGACGGACTTTATATTATTGTGCGTCGACGCCGACATAAAGATATAAGAAATAATCGGAATGTTTTACCACCAAGCGATAACTAATTTACATCATAAAGAGAGCTATGAATAGGAAAAAAAAGATTAATAATATCAATAAGAAATAAATCTTTTAATAAATTTTTAAAAAATTTCTTAACAGCCAACAAAAAATAAATGTATATTAATTATAAAGTTAAATTTTGTAATAAAGCGATTAATAATCTCAAAAATATAGAATAAAATCTTAATGTAATGCACAGGTATATCGACAAAATTTTACACGCACAAGTAGACGCTGTCTGATTCTGCTCCTGCAATACTATCACCTCGTACTTCGGACTGTTATTTTGATTAAAATAAGTGATTGCTTTGCTTCAACTCTTTAAAATCGCCGGAGTATTTTGGCAGTATATCAGCAAATATAAATCTAATTATATTTAGATACGGAGAGATATATAAAAAATTGACAACCTCACAATTATCTATACAGATCTTAGCACCAATTCGATGACTTGTGCATTCCTAACGGATAAGTCAACAAATATCGGAGATTCTTTTCAAAACTCATTTTTACGCCGTTTTGAAATAAAGAAATTTTCAGTATATCCAACTTGTCGCAGTTGATATGTCGTGTTAAGCTTTATATGTACACTTTGTACACTAATAACATAATTGTCATGAAGGTTTCAATCTTTTCGTTTTCACCGAAAGAAAAGACTGAAGAAAAATAGAATAATAAATTACAGTTCTAACTCTTCGGCGGTACGTGAGAGTCTGTGATTATCGATACGTCGCCGTTGACTCCGCCTAACGGCATCCGCCCTGCGATAAGGCTCCGAGCGCAGACCTAAGAGTATGTCCTCTAGTGCTCCGTTGTAAACTTCGTCCTGTTGTAGTAGCTTTTTCTCTTGAACAAGTCTAGTTTTGTTTTTCAGCTCGTTTATAACGGCATCCTGGTAAATAAAATACAAATTGAAGTTCAAGTAAATAATACCCTTACTAAACGATCAACTAAGATTCGTATTATTTTCTTTACTCTTAATTAATTCTTAATTAATTAATTTTCAAACAATTAATTCGAATCTATGATGATCCTTTAGATTAAATAAGAAGTACGCTTCTGGAATTGTAAGAATAGATTACAAACTAAATTTGTACTAATTTTTAATCTATGAACCTTTGATAAGTCTTCGTAAATATAAAAGTAGCAGTGAAAATAATTTTTTCTCAAGCAACATCAATGCGCATAAATACATGCCATTGCACATACTTCAAAAACCATTCCATGCTCCAAACGAGTGGAATGAAACGGTCTGTTTGTGCTTGTGAGTTTGATCGATTTTTCTTATCCTATTAGTATTTGAACATTTTTAATGTAATATGCAACAGTGCATTGTGTGAATGAAATTGAGATAGCTATCATTACTAGAAATCAATTTTGAGAGATAACTTTTTATAGCAGGATATTAGTGAGGAGGAACTTACATGTTGTGATTTGTTTTTACATTGTTACGTTTTGAGCTCCAGTTCATTAAGATGTCGATGTAACAATGACTTGTTCGAATTACAGCAAAATTTCGGTGACTTTAAGTCCGAATTAATATGTAACAAATAAAAAATAGAAATTCTTAAAGTTTACTTTTTACAACACTAAACTATACTTTACATTAGATGACCAAGATTAATTAATCATCAATTTATTGGCACACTCATTTGGAAACCCCGGTATAATAACTCATGCTGTTTCACAACATGCAGAGATCGAATGAGTCCCTTTTTTAAATTTCAATATTTATTATCAAATAGTACACTTAGGTTGAAATGTATTTATTCATTGTTTTAAATCACAACTATGAATAGATTTTTTAGTCATTAAAGATACGCTACCCCTTTTTACGTGCTTAGAACAAGATGGTTTTTAAATCGTTTTCGTGATCACGAGTAGAAAGTGTAACAAGAGTGAATAGTGTAGAGTATGAAAACGAAAAATACATGCAGAATAAATAATAAAGCAGCAAGCTATTAGTGCGGTTAATGATTAGAATGAATAAAAGCAAACATTTTTGTTAGTATATATTAACTCTACTGTACCAAACATTGTAGATTAGGAAAAAAAAAGCTAGAAAAAGTACAAAGTTTTATAATAAATCTAAGCATTGATGTTGACAGAGAAAAGCTTTTTCAATTAAAAAAATTTTGATGCTTATGCATTTGTGTTTTAAGTTTTGTTTTAAATACAAAATTATTGAAAGACAAAAATGAGCAACATGTTGCAATGATTGAAGTATTAAATAATAAAATTATGATCACTCAAAGCAAAACATGCACAATGAAAAATTATAATAACAGTATATAAACTAATAATATGTAATAAGCAATAAAACGAATATCATTATTAAATACCTGCTGTTTCTTTTGGTTTAATTTGTTTCTTTTAATGACTTCCTCTGATGTATTTAAAGCTTCCGCTGCCGCCAGTTCCAATCTTCTTCGTTGTTCATTCTCTTGATCTGCAGCCTGTAAACACAATATAGATTTTAATATCCTTTTTTGTATAATATAAAAGAAAATTATAATAAAAATACCTTAAATGCTCTTGCGAATCGAACGAGAAGTGAAAAGAACGTATTGGCATCAGCTTGTCTGGGGCTTTCACCGAAGAATTCGATGCACTCCCTGAAAGCATCTCCTGCGGCGCGTGAGTCAGATTTTAATCTACGCAATTTTTCTTCTGAATTATTGAGGAAATCTCGAAGTACAGTATTGTGCTTTTCTTTGCCCCGTAATTCGAACTCTTTACGAACGAGATCCATACCCTTTTCTAACTCGTGAACATCGGTCGTTACATTCTCAAGAGATACTAAAACATTTGCAAAAAATTAATTACACGTCAAAGATATTTTAACTTCAATAGAACTAAGATTGTAATTAATACCTGTTGCAGCCTTATCAATATACATCAGCTCAGATTCGAAATTAATGAGTTCAGGGAATTTTTGTCTAATTGTTGCCACAATATAGTGCAGAAGGCACATTCGTTTGTCAGTCGACTTTGTATCCAAAAGTGTATCTAAACTTTGTAGCTTAAATCCATATGCAGGACCACGTTTACTGCTATTTAAATAGTTTCCAAAGGCAAGAATTATTTCTAAAACAGCTCTTAATTTTTTTGAACTTTTGACTGAGTTCGATGCAGATATCACAGCATGTATTTGGGGAGCGATAAGATGTACGTTGTCGAAAAAGTTTCCTATGTAATTCATAATGGATAATTTTGTCGATATCCTTTCAACTTTGCCAAGTTGTAGTAAGAATTTATCTTCTTCAGTTAATAGATTGACATTTTTCTTTTCGATGATGTATTCTCGGTATGCTTTCGTCTGAAAGAAAATTAAGATATAATTATATTATATTTACTTGGCCCAAAAAAAGTCAAAATAATAAACAAGTTATATATCAGTGTGCTTACTTCTTGTTCTGTCGGTACCATTCGTTGTAGTAATTCCACATTTTCCAACGAAAGAACTTTAAGATCGAGTGCGTTGACTGCCGTAATAACTTTCTCTACAGGCATTTCCATTTTTCTTCGTGAAATAGCTATAAAGGTAACGCAAGCAGTAATTAGAACCTGTATTCAAATTACAATAAACATACTTTACATTCAAGCAAAAATTCATACCGATATTTCGTAATCTAGTATGCTCCAGAAGAGAAACATTCTCCGGTTTCTTGAATCTTTTGCTGGGAAAGCTCTGCAGGCCGTCGATTTCGTTGGTACCATTCGTAAGGTGACTACCAAGACCGATTTTGAATCTCTCCTCGAAGTCCGTGAAATCGATGTAACTGTGTAGCCTGTCATCGTCCAGCTCGTTGAAAATGGTACCTCGTACTTGGTTAGGTTTAAGGGCGATCCAATTTAATGTCGGTAGTTTATATTTCGTTTGGACCTACAGATACGACAGAATCATTACAATTTCTCATTCTCTCAAGTATCGCTAAGATTAAAACGAATTTTCATTTTCTTTTACTGTGTGAGCGTATACCTTTCGTTTAATGGTCATCGCACCGTCGGGAGCCTGCATCATGCCGGCAGGCGGTGGTGGAATCGGAACCGGAGGAGGTGGTTTGTGGTCAGCTGAGCCGAGGGCGGCCATGGGCATCGGCGGTGGACACGGCGGTGGCGGCGGTGGAGGTGGAGCAGGCGCGGGCGGCGGTGTCTCTCGCTGTGGCGACGTCGAGTTACCCAGCGCCGGGACTGGACCGTCCGAGACTGGCGAGGATGGTCGGGTAAGTTTTGTACGTGAAAGTAAAACTTAATAGTTTATCATAGTTTTCTATATGAATTAATTTTGCCAACTAATAAGTCTAGTTCAAATAAACAATTTGTATACTAATTTTTATACACTATAAAGAAATTTTTTCCATTACGGGAGTCAAACATGAAGTTGAAAAAATTAAAAATTAATTAACGCGATGCTTTTCAAATAAACTTAAAAATAATTAAAGAACATTTTTATCTCGATCTTTATATATAAAGAACATTTTTATCTCGATCTTTATATATTCGCCTCGACGGCGGAGCGCAGTAAATTTACTACCTGAAGATCCTTTCGTAAGTGTGCCAGTGAGAGTTTCCAGCTCCATAATTTTATTTTCCAAAACGCTCTGCCTTCTTGCGGAATCCTGCTTCTGCCTTTTAAGAGCGGCAAGCTCCTCTTCGACTAGTCTGCGGGCCTCGAGCGCCTCGGCGTATTCGACCTTCATCGCGCCAAGCTCGGTCTCGAGCTCCGCCAATTTCGCTAGCGACTCCCTTTCCAGCTCTGCCATTCTGTCGTGCGCCTATAAACAGTATTCCAAATATTATTATTTTATAAACTCCACAATACTTTTACTGCAACAAAATGTCTAAATTAAACGCAGGAGCTACTTACGTGTCCAAGCTCGTCCTCCAGCTCGGCGACTTTTTCCAAAGCTGCGGTCTTCGTTTCGCTGTCCTCCATCAAAGCAGCCACGTCGAACACATTGTCCAGATAAGCCGAGATTTGAACCTGCGTGCAAAAAATCTCAGTCACAGATCTAAACTCTCTAAACAAAATCCTTGAACAAAACCACTAAAACAAACATACCTGCAAATCTTCGCTTTCGGTGTGTCTTAGCTTCTCGAGGTACTCGTCGAGCCCGAGCTTCGTGAACTCGTACTGAAGGTGCACCCTGAAGTTCATGTCGTCGACCGAGTGGACGACTATGTTGACGAACTGCATGCAGGCCACCATGAACTCGATGTGGAAGCTGTCGTACTGGGTGAAGTACTCCATGAGGGTCGTAAATCTTCGCCTCTCCGTGCAGACCTCCTTGAAGTTGTCGAACGCCGAGAGGATGATCTCGTGGCCTCCTTTCACGAGGCAGATGGCAGCCAGCAGCTCCAGCACGAGGGCTTTTGTTCTGTGTATTGTTGGGACAAGATAGAAAATAAGATGCGTTGCTGGTTAGAGAGGCAGGAAAAATATTGATTGTGTGCTTGAGGGAGAGGAGGAGACTCACCTGAGGCTCTTGTGCATGAGGCTTAGGGCGATGCAGTTGATGGCCTCTCGATGCTGGATCACCATGTTGAAGCCGTACTAGAAGGAATATTTTTGCTCGGTTAATGAGTTGCTTATTCGTTTGATTATAACGTTAAGAATATTGTGTGTTAATCTGAAAATTTACGAGGTCGAAATTTTTATTTTCGAGGGGATAAAGTTTATTTATTAGAGCTACCGCGTAAAAACTGATTTATGCTTCTATTTTTGTTACCGGTTGCTGCATATACGGGTAATAATATATTGCCTCATAAATAACTATTGTGCAAATTTCTGTGGCTAAATTTATTTCGAATTTTCTGCTTTATTTGTTATGTAAGTTTTTATTAAATTTTAAAAATGTTTAGGGTCTTTAATATCTAGCTAGAAAATTTTAAATGCAAAACTTTATTTCTACGAAATTATGATTCTTTCACTGACACCTTTTACACAGTCACCCAGACACTATCAGGTTCCACTCGACTACTCAATCTAGAGAGTATCCATTAATATGTCCAAACATAAATCAAATTGCGAAGTTTTATATTCTTGATGCGTAAGATACAAGTTGTTATTTATAAAAAGTTTAACGACAGTTAGCAATTTAAAAATAAAGTAGTTACAATATTAAATATTTTCTATCTTTGACAACTAATCTTAATTAACTAAAACCCTCAGAATCAAATTCAAATCCACACTACTAGTAGAAACAAACCTTACTATTATAAATCGCAAAAAACAAGACAAACCACCCACACTAAATTAACCTAAAAAAACCATTAAACCCCATCCTCACCACCAAAAAATCGCAACATTCCCACACGCCCCAACATTTCATTAATCACCCCCCACAACCTCCCCTCCCCTATATAAACAAAGCCCGAGCTATCCGCAGGCACGCGCGCGTTTTATCATCGCGGTCCAATCAGCGCGCTCGCTCGCGAGTTTGACAAAGGCGCACAAGCGTATAGGCTCACCTTATTATTCATGATTGCACGCATGCAGAGTATGCAAACGTGTATGTCGTCCTTAGCCTCCCCCATGTTCAGGCGCGCCACATGCCTCGAGCGCCTCTTCACGCCGGGGCTATCTTTTAGCTCGTGGAGCGGCGGCCTCAGGCATCCATTATTCAGAGATGCTTATTAGAAGAGGTATCGACGAGGTGGTTGAGTGGTTCTTTTTGCAAGCGAGTGGGGTTGGAGATAAGGTTTGATGACTTGGTTATGGGGTCTGTGGGGTGGTAGTTGATGGAGGTAGTGGATTTTTTGGGGTTGGAGGGGAAGTGTTTTTGAGGGTGTGGGTAATTGTGAAATTTGGTTGACAGAACACGGTAGGAATGAGTTTGTTGAGAGAATGCGTTTTACATGAAATGTAAATATTTTAAGCGTATTGCTATACAATTTGTTGAAATTTGTTTGACGAGTGAGCGTAGCATGTCAATTATATTGGTTAAGAGATTAAATTTTAACTATAGGAAATAAACATTCAACAGGTGCTTTTATACTCGATAATATGCTTGCCTTGTATTAATGTTAATAATAATGTTTAAAAATTAGTTTAGGTATATAATTTTTCCTGGTATAATTAATTTACATTTCTGTAAAACTGCATTCGTTTATTTTTTATTTACTTGCATATTTAATGTATACGTACTCGATAAATTTAAAATATAGCCTTGACTTTAATTTTAACGCCAGGAATCGTAAAAAATTTATTTCAGCAAAATAAAAAATGGTACGCATAAAAACCGCAGTTATAAAACGTTCATGAGGTAAGTACTAAAAAATCTACCAATTTAAGAAATTTAAAAAAATAAAAAAATCTCTGCTATGACATAATTATCACCTTCATATCAAGAAATGATGTCAAGAAGCACCTTTTTGTAACAATAAAACACCTTTTAACAAAAACTTAAATAGCGAAGATGACATATACACTGCTATTATAAATACCCCTCAAATATCTGACCTAATCGTTAACTTCCTATTTTATCAAATATGCACAAACAAGTTTGTCTATAGCGTTTTATATTGGATATATGATTAAGAGACAAACAAGTTTGCCTCAATCAAAAATTCAACCCACAAGGAAAAAAAGTAATAAAAAAAAAGCAAGAAGCCAACGTGGCAACTCCGCTAAATAAAAATGCACTCACTCGTCGACTGCAGTCTCTCCTCGGAGTTAGTTCTCGACTCGAGCAGCCGCTGCTCGTGCCGCATCATCAGTAATCTGAAGCTGAGGTAGTCTATCAAGGCGTCCAGGCCTTGATTCTCCTCGTCCAGGAATTCTCTGACCCATCTGCAATCGCACAAAAAAAATTCATGCTACACGTGTCGCTCGTATCGAAACGTGACCGAAGCCCTCGTGACGTTATAAATTTTTGATTTATGGATCTCCGAAACGCGTCGCGTGAGAAATCACGGAATTTCAGCCAAGTGGAATCGATCACGTCGAGGATTATTAATTAGGAATATTATATGGCAGTTTTTATTGTTTGCGAGTTTCGAGTGGGAGTGTGAAATTGATCGATGGCTCCGGGTGTATTAATAACGCGTTGTAAGGTTGTAACGTGCTTGCTGATATAACTTAATTATAGGTAGGACTACAATAAATCACGATGATTTTTTCTTTATAATACGAAGCGGAGTGGAATGGGCATGCTTGTATCCGAAGAAAATTGAAAGTCGATTAAAATATAGATAACTCGTGGAATGATAAATGAACAAAGTTATCTTTTTAATAACTGCTTTTCCAATCCAATCGAAAATACAAGTTAATACGATCGCGCAAAATAGTTCTTCGATCGCGAATTTAAACGTTCCCTTCCCAACCCTCCTTAATAATTCCACCAACATCTCAAGAAGCTTCATCGCTCATAAAACCCGCTCGAAAACTTCGCGGAGCCGGCAAAAATAAAAATAAAAGCAGGGTTAATAAAAGGCCGGAGTTCACACCGAGATTCTTCATCCGAGCTTTAACGTCGGGCAAATGAAAATTTCAGCAAGAAAAATACGTCGCGCCATTACCGAACGTACGCGAGTTCGTGCACCCCGCATAAATTTACGCGGAGAAATTGAGCCGGTTCCCCCCAAGGGGTTTCCTCTCTCTCCTCCGCGCTTTAAAGAAAAGAAAGGAAAGGGGAAGAGAGAGAGAGAGGGGGGAGGGGGGAAGAGTGGACTTGGCCTGTAGTCGGGGGGTTTTAAAAGGTAATTATAACTTGCTTACTCAATGTGATTTGTGCGCAAGGAGATTTCCAAGTCCCGCAGCACTTGCGTCGACGTCGACTCGCCGACCATCTTCCTCTTCTGGAAGAACGTAAGGAAACGATACGACTGTGTGTAATGATTAGTAACTTATTTCTCTTTCATTGTCCTCGTTGATTGATAAAAGGTTTTTAATGTTGACGAAATGAAGTAAAATGGAAATAAATGACAAACTGAAAATTTTTAGCTCGATTTTTTTAATTCTATGAATTTTAAAATTTTTTTAAACTTTTTCAAAACTTGCTGTTGATGTACGTCCAAATTCAAAACGTTCGTCCAAACGTTATGGTTAAAAATATTCATTGTATGGCTCTTAAATAATTAATGAAAAGCTACTTTATTTTATTTAACACATGAAAAAATCGAGCATTTAGCAAAAACTTGACAAACAAAAGTAAATGAACAAAACGAGGAAACAAAATGAAATGAAAATAATAAACGAAAAAAAAAAAATCGATGTAGAGTCGCTGCTTACTCGATGACTCCTGGATGCTTTGGGGTCCAGGTAGGTCCGCAGTTTCGCCAGGTAGTGAGACGGCGGATCTTTGGCTTGAACCCTTTCCTGAAATCGAACATTTGCATTTTAAACTTATGCGGCCGACACGCCGTCGCGCAGTCTTCTTCTAAAAGTCATTCTTTTTTTTCACATTCAAATTTATCCGAGATAAAAGAAATATACATAGGAGATCGGAGATTTAAGGGACTGAAAGGAAATCGGAGTGGATTTAATCGATGCATTTAGATTGGGGATTTGGAGGTGAATGATTGTAAAGGTTTAAAAACAAATATTTTGAAGAGCTTTGGTGTTGTGTAAAACGTATTTGATTATATTATATAAAATTCGAGAAGAATGAGGTCTTATTTCATATTAAGACATAGTTAAATTGTTATTGTTATAAACTACTTTAAAATGAATGTAAAATTGAAAATATTTAATCTAAAGATAGTTACAACAAAAAGCTTAACGCTTTTGCCATAAAAAAGCACAAGTTAAAAGTTGTTTACGATCACTCAAGGCACCTCAAACTTTATAAAGCAACTTTTTATCTAGACCACACCGCACCGCTAAAAACAATTTTATCCCCCCTCTCAAAACCGCAAAGCCCCGATCCTTTTTTCCCCAACTCCTCCATTTCCACATCCTCAAACCGAATAACGGACCTCTAATCAATCCCCAGCTCCAAAGCTCCCAGCTCGCGCGCGCGCGACACACATTACCTTCACAGCTTCACGTATCAGTAAATTTCGGGGCCACTCGTCGGTTTTGCCTCTCTCTCTCTCGTGACTCGCCGGCAAAAAAGCTTCCTCGTCGGCAAAGATTCCGGTTATAGACACGGCCACGGCGGCGATTCGTAGAAGGGCTCACAAGAAGGAGAGAGATAGAGGCGCGCGCGGCTCCGGACCGAGGTGAGAGGGATGCTGCGCATTTTTTCGTAGGCTCCCCGGCTCTCTTGCATCGTATAATAGCGCGGCTTGCATTACATCCGTCTCGTGTTACCCACATGCGCTCCGCGCGTATATAGTCACACATACACGTATATACCTACAGAGGCCCTTTCAAAACACGAGCGCGCGCGCCTGGTGTCAGGGACCGGGAGTGCACATAACGTTCGAACCGTGAACACATCCTGAGCTTTATTTGCCGAGCCTTTCGAGCCTGTGGAGAGAGAGAGAATGAGAGGCTGTGCGCAGTGTGTGTATACCTTTCGATTTGCGCTCTCTTGGCCCCTGCTCCGCGTGTGTATACGTGTGGGTAAATATAAGGCTGGAATCGCTTTTTACGACGAGATTTTTGGGTTGTTTTTTAATCTTGGATTTGTGTGTGGGTACAATTGGTTATTGGGATGGTTTTTTATGGGTTTATGGGACTGGCGTTTGTGAAGTGCTAACGATTTTTTGTAATAGTGAAATAATTACGATTAAATATAGCAGGAACGAGTTTAGGAGATTTTACTGAGTCAAACGCAATAAGGTTGCATTTTATTTGCATAACGAATCGTTTATTTTACCGAGCATGAAAATAAGAATGCTTTATATAGTTTTACAAAAATAATATTCAATATAGATTTTATGAACTGCATAAATCGTTACCGTATTCAATATAAAAAACTTGTATTTCAATATTAAAATGACAATCAACTTACAGCATTGTTTTATATACTTAAACCAAAACAACCACATAATTAAAAATCATAAACAATAAACGACATCTCATCAACGCACGCAAAACCCACCTCCACATCATAAACCACTACGACAATTCAATGCACACACGCATACTATGCACCTACAACAAAGTGCACATGAATCGCTCGGCATCTCAGTTTTCACCGCGCGCGCATCGTTTTGATAAAACTCACCGAAAACAATAACAAAAAGCGAAGCACGCCGAGTTTACACATCCATCACCCAAAACACCCATATATACATCCACAAACAAAAACGACGCGACGATTTATGCGCCTCGGCGACTTTCACCTCGCAATTACAGAGTCGCGTAGGTGCAGCGACTTTTACAAACTCGGGGATTAAGAGAGAAATTAATATCGAGTCGGTTCATTGAAATCCGATGGATGAGGAGCCGAGCGAGGTGTAATGAGGGACCATTCATATAGCGCCGAGCTTTTTAATGGCTTTTAGCGGGCTTGTAAGAGTTTGCGGGGATTATCGGACACGCGACTTTTACGGTGCCTGTCGATTGGAATTTATCGGCCCAATTACGCGTTTAATATGGTAGTAAAAGGTTTTAATTTTCTGCTTTATCGGTGTAACGCGGCATTACGTAAATTTTAATCCGTTAGAAATCTTCGATTATTGTAAAAGGCGCTTGGGAAAGGATGAATTTATTGGCGATTAAAATTATATTTAGTGCAACGGCGTGCTAATTATTTGGCGGTTTGTTTGAATTTTATTGACTGACTCATTGCTTTTACTGTCTAGCTTTTACTTTTTAACAGGTCGTAAAAGAACGTTTCAGATAAACATTGCGCAATAATTATAGTTTTAATAAAAGTATACTCAACTTTTTTCGTTAATTTTTTTATACATTCAACAAATTCAAATTTAATTTAATTTGCTTAAGTAAAAAATACAACGGCACATAGTTTAAAATACATTAGTTGAATTGCTTTTACTACTTTGATCAATATCGCGTGCTCTCGTACAATTAAATGCTCAAAAGCAAGGAGCGAGATAGTGGAGCTGCCCGCATTCTTCTGACAAGCCGAAAGAGGAAATTCGTCATCCTTTCCCGCGTATGAAAAATTGGTGATTTATATGCCTCATACTTTATAACGTTTTTCCCCAAAGCAATTCCGTTTCATTAGAATATTTTTTGCGGTAAAAGAGTAGAGTTCTCGTTTCGTCCAACCACGACTTATTCAGAATGCCATCATCTAATTATCACTCTATCTTTCCAGGAATAATTTTCTTTTCCTGTTAGTCCAACTAAATCCTTAAACGATATCAGCTTTGCAAAAATTCAATCCGCCTCGGCACGTATTTAGT
>JAPYZA010003510.1:0-14899 GCA_030522685.1 Eupelmus azureus | reverse complement strand
AAAAAAAAACGTAAAAATGCCGACCCACTGACCCGTGTCCCCACGTGCAGGCGCAAACGCGTGCGCCGCGGCAATATAACGTTGCTATCGCCCGTTGCGCTGCGGCATGTCTTTTTATCGTTTTATGACAATTCTTTTTGCGGCGAATGACGATTCTGCATAGCGATGCAGTCCGGCGCGAGCTGAAAAATAAAGACATAAAGCCGCCGGCGGGAGGAAAAACTGTCGGTTTTTCGCCGGCCGATTTCCTCGATTGATTTCGCGCAATGAGATCGTTGCGAAATCGCAGCTGGCTTATGGTAAAGAGTGAAACTTTCCGTTTGCGTAGGGAAAATTATTTTGTTTATCGAAATTAGTTGATACATTATAAAGCGAGATAATGAAAGGAACGCGTGTAAAACGAAAATTTTTAAATCAGTGCAGGATAAACACGAGATAAAAATTGTTGGGTTAGAGTAAATTATCCATTCTTTAGAACTAACTGGGTATACGAATGGAAAATCAAAAACTAAACATTTAGTCAGTCTGAAGCAATATTTATTTAACAAAAACTTAACATTGACATTAGTTTTCTCAAGAATTTTCCAACCAAGTTCTTGGACACTCAAAAAATAAAAGAAAACCCAACAATCCGATTGTGACAATGATATCCGCGATTTACGCATGCACCTGTACACACCTATAAAATAAGAACTGTTCTTCCGCTGAAAAGCTTCGCATCTACGTTACCCAGCCGCAGCTCGTCATATTTTATTAAGTGCGATTTCTGTTTTCAAATACGAAAACAAAGGGGCAGCGCAGATGTAAAGTGCTAGAGCTCAATATTTATGAGGTGCAAACGAAAGCGCCACGCGCCTATATGTACAACTATAGTTGACTATATAGAGAGCGCGAGCGCAGCGGAGCTAAAAGAGGCGTGCGGCTCAACATGTGCAACGAAACGTTTTCTTTTTTGCTCTTCGCTGCCGGATCGTAAGGTTATCGCTTATGCACGTTAGTATAATGAGTTTATGACGCGATCGGATGACATTTTAGAGATGATTAGAGACTTTGTAATTCGAAAATACATTTAAAAAATCAAATTGAAAAGAAAAATTATTAAATTACATGAACATATATGAAACGATTAATTCCAAAAACTCATCGAAACCGTACATTAAAGCTAATCGAGCGCCGCGACTCTGTCGAAGTCGTGACTCACCGCTTTCGAATTATCAACATTTAAAAGAAAAATGCGAAAAAAAATGCGCTCGCACGTATATAGCTCTCCACGCGCCACGCGCGCACGAAACGCTGGCAAATCGCGTGCTGAAAGCGCGCGTTGCTCTAATCTCGCGATTGCCTATGCACCTTTGGCTCTTACGCTTCGCTGAACGTCGGCTTTGCAACGAGGAGGAGAGCACTGACTTCGCCTATATGTAGCCGAGAGAAGACCACCTGCTGCGCGGCGCGCTGGCTTTAAAACATCTTGCGGTCGATTTGTTTTTCTTGAAATTTTACGATTTTTCTCGCGCTCGGGAGTTCGTTTGAAGGCCGCGTCATCGCGATTATTTACGAGCTTGTTGGATTTATGGAAAGGGTTGATAAGTGCGCTTCTGGGAAGTAAATTGTAATTTGATTAGAAGTGGCTTGAGGTGAAGATCTGTGAGTGTTTAGCTATGGTCACTGAAAACGCTGCTGTCAGTTGTCGTGTGCTCTGTGGTTTGACACTGCGGCGTAGTACTTGTGATATTTTTAAAAACAGACATTTTTGTGCGCTTTGCAAAAAAGTACTTGGATTTTCTAATTCGTTTTTTGCGCTACGGCAGCTAATATTATTTAAAAATTTTGCTAGATACAATATACAATTTTTTTAACGTTAAAAGTTCGAGAAATATATATTGTAAAAAGGAAGTAAATTTTATTTTTTGAGATGCTTACAAAAGGCAGTAGAGCCTGTTTTAATAAAGTGTGCCTACAACTTTATTAATTTTAGCTAAGAATCATAAATAATTTCTTAATGAACGATAATATTTTGAACTTAAAATATTCGAGATCAGAGCTTCCACTTGCAGTTGAGGAAATCAATAATTTACAGCTATACAATAGCGGTCAATAAAGAAGCAAAACAAATTCTGATTGTCGTATCATGTTTACTTGGCTCGCATTGTCCAGTACCAGTTAACGACTTATATACATAAGACGAGCCAGAGAAACGTATGTAAATCAAATAGAATAATGTACTGCTTTTAAAAATGTTCATATCTTATGAAGTAAAGGTTAAATAGCGAGAAACAAACCAATCGTAAAATTAGCGGTTTTAGTTAGTTTTTTATATTATGTTGTTATAGATAATACTGTCACCACAGGAAACAACGTAATTATGAAATAAAATTTAGTGTAAGATTAAGCAATGACCATATCCGGAATGTCGAGAACGCAGACTTTTTGCTCGACTTTTAACTTAAAATACTTTCACTTCTTAATATTGAATAATGAAATAATATTTTATAAATGAGAATTAAAAAAATATTTTAATTTTTTATTCAACTAACGATTCATTTAAACTAGGTAAATATAGTATCAGAAAATTGTAAGTATAAAAGTAAGAACTTATTATATTTGTTAAAATTAAGAAAATTACTGTTCCAATGAAATAAAAGAATAGCGATTCGCTTAATTAAACTAAATTAAACTAAAATCATTTCGAATTTAATGTCATTGTCTTCAGATTTATCTTGTATACAAGATTGTCATTCGAAGCGAAAATTATGAGAAATATTTAGTAACCATCAATTTAGAATTTTAGATTAAAGTACATAAGAGAAATTGAATAATATAGTAACTTTCAACTTTCTCAATCCAAATGTGTGATTAAGTGCTTTGTTTCATTTAAATTTTGAAGACAATTATCCCTATAAAATATGAAAAATTAATTTTTTAAGATAATCACTTCTTACAATGAATAATTTCTTTGATCAGAAAAATATTGTAATTAATACAGAATAACCTAAACTTCAACATTACCACACCAACCCGCAACCACCAACTCGAAACCACTTTCAAAAATTCCCATCCAAACCTCTCAAAAGCAACCAGAAAAAAACTTCATTTTTCAAAACCGCGCAGCCAAAGCATCTGCGTGGCCAGCCCGTCAACTTTCCGTTTCACTTTCCTCGTGTCAGAGCTCGCTCGACCCGCAGATGTCGAAACAAAATCGCCACTCATACACAAGCGGGCCAGACAAGGCCGATATCTACGCGTCCCACGGTTAAGTTGCCGCGGAGCTCGCCTGTTTTCTTCGCTTAACGATCGTTTCTTTACCTGGAAAAGCCCTCGGGACCGATCTATATACCTGAGCGAACAGGTGGCGCCTGCTGGGCTAGCTGATGCTGCGTCGACGATAACGAAAAGGGCTTCATCTTTTTGTCTGAGAGAAGATCGTTCGACTTTTCGGCGCGAATGGATTACAGGTGGGTTCGCTTGTATATGTGTTTATTCGAGCGCAGAATCACGTTTTCGCGACACAAGTTGTGATAGCGCGCAGAGCGGAGCTGGTACCGAGCTGCACGTGCGGATCGAGTGTTTGAATTACCTTTTTTTCGAACGCTTCTATTTTCGATTGCTCGATTGAGCTTCGTTACGGCTGCTTTTGTAACTGCTCCTAAAGTGTGTTTTCGTTCGCACGTAATTGGGTCATAATTGCTTGGTTTTCTTCGCCACTTGGGCACGGGCTTAGCGGCCGCGTGATTATGCCTTCGAACGTGAGCGAGAAGCTAAGACGAAAATAAAATGAAAACGTTGAGAAACAAGTAGGAGGAAATGATAAATAGTTTATCTTTCCGAAGTAGGTTAGAAGCATTAGATCTATTTCCTTAACCGATAGCGTTTCTAGACTGCCAAAGCTCGAAAAACAATGCCGATTTTTTTCAGCATAAAGTCAGGCACGAACGGTCTACTGAGACGACGATACTGCTGAATAAGCGCATAAGCATTGAATAACTTTTCGAATTGCTACTTAAAATTAAAAAAAAAAATTTTTTCAAATCGATTAAAAACTAAATCATATTTTACAAAATGAAGTCGTAAAGTCGTTTTATACCTATCGATATGAACCGCTGACTCTGTTGACCAGAATCAATTAATAAGCAATACTGTAGGCGACAATAAAATTTTATTTCTATTCGATTAACTGGGCCAGCTAAATGTTTTGATTATAGAACGCTGCCAGCCAGCTAAAATAGTCCGCGATCGAGCTAATGCCATGCTAGCGTGCATCGACGTGTACCAAAGACCAACAGTGTAAATAGCAGCTAACCGGCCTTCCAAGTGTAATCGTTTAATAATGATAATTTAGCAACGATCTTCAAACTAAAAAAAACCAACACCCAACCGTAGAAATAAACAAGCGTCAACATGAGCAGTAACAGAAAGCAGACGGCCATAAGACTACTAAGCAGCTTGAGTCTAGCTCTAATATTGACGCTCGCTTACGGGCGAAACTACCACATAGGCTACGCCTGGGGTATAACCCAGTGCCGCGGCACAAGCACGAATTTCACCTGGAAGATCAGGGAGTTCACCAAGCTGCTGCAAACCTCGAGGCAACGAACCGTCCGTTCGCCTCAGTTCCACTCGCTGGTCGACGGACTACGGGTCCAGGCGTACCTCGACTACACCGAGAAGCGCAACTCCAAAAAGAACTACGTGGGCGTGAAGATGTCGGTCTACTATCCGCGCAGATCCGAGCTCGAGGGCGTCTATCAGCTGTTACTGCTTAACAAACAAGACAAAGAGGAGGTGATCGTCCACCAGAAAGCCAAGTTCGTGACCTCGCCACCTGAGAGCGTCAGCTCCAACGGCAAAGAAAACTTCATCGAGATCGAGGACATCGTAGAAAAGAACGACCCCAAGGGCATGTTGAGGAATGACTCGCTGACGATAATGGGGGTCTTCTCGGCCGAGCTCGGCATGGACAGCTTCTCCTCGGACTGTAGGCTGCTCAACGACAGCCTGCCCGCCAACAACTTCTTCACCAGGCGGCTCAAGTCCTTCGTCAACAACAGCCTCTACAGCGACTTCAAGATCCGGGGCAAGGACTTTTTCATCTACGCCCACAAGGCGATACTCTACCCGAGGAGCCGGACCATCAGGGCGCTGCTCAACGAGAGCGACGCCACCAATGCCATTGTTATAAAGAAGGTGGACAAGGATCTGCTGATGGAAGTGGTCGAGTTCATTTACACGGGCAAGATCGACAATTTGAAACCGGAAATCACCCCGAGGCTCAAGAGCATCTGGAGGATAGCCCACTTGCTCGACGTCATCGGGCTGAAGGAGCACTGCGAGGTCCAGGTATGCAGTGGACTCACGGTGGAGAATACAGTCGAGGCCTACAATTTGGCCAGCCACTACAATGCCCATGCCCTCAAGACCAGGATCATCAAGTACATTATATCGCGCTTTGCCGAGATGTTCCCGAGGTCCAAAATCTCCGACGTCATTAACGATATCTTCTTATTCCCCGACGACGGGGCTACTCCTGAGGACCTCCTCGACGAGGCGGAAGAGGTCAACGATCATCTGAATCAAGTTGACGAACTTGATGCGTCTATTCTCTACCTTTAGATGGGATTCTTCTTCTTCGCGAGTATTTTCCGCTTTTATCGGCGCAGTCGGAAATCATTAGGGCGACGATTTCGCGGTTAAGGTCGTTTTACGTTAATGTTTATTCGACGCGAAGTTATTGTAAACTTTTAACGTTAGTTTGTTTGAGAAAGGTGTGTATCTGATTTCTCTATCATCGATGCGCGGTGAAAATTATTATTGTTCTTGAATTTATCGGTAATTGGCAAAATTACACGTCTAACATTAATAAAGACGGTGAGTATAGCTTACTTTATTCCGTTTAACAATAAAATATTATTTTTTAATTCAAATTTATTATTGCTTTGTTAAATAATTTGATCTTCAAAGGATTGAAATATTTTGTACATTTTGTATTTTGAATGATCTAGTTTATAATGTTATTAAATGTCAGTTTGACACATCGTCCGTAACAGTGGTTGAGTATAAAAAAGTGACAATACTGCAATGCAATTAAAGACGAGTGATGGCCTATAGAACTAACTCAAAGACCCTTAAAAACTGTTTAAAACTATAACTGCAATTGCCAAACATCACCATTCGACAGTGAATCCACGTCATCAAAATGCAAAATACTGCCAGTGTAGCCATAAAAATCCACTGAATTGTAAAAAAAAACAAATAAAAAAACATAATTCCAAATCCTTCCAGTACCGAATTCTTTCTGCATCCACAAAAAACCTTCGCCGTGAACCGAGCTCATTAAAAAACAATCGCATCCCTATACGCATAAAAGTGCAGCGTCCTTCGATCCCGGAAGCAGCAGTACCGAAGGACGCGGCGGGTATGTATTAATCGGTAGGCGTATCCGGCCCCTCGAAAACACGAGAACGTTCGCGTATACAGCAGTGCAGATCGTCGAGGCGAGCGTACGCTGACCCGATTTAAAAGGCACTTGCTCTCGGTGAGAGCTCGTTCCGATGCGCTGGCTAACGGAAAACAAGACAGGCTCACGCGGACGATGCGCGCGTGTGTAAGAAGTGTTCGGATTAGCTGTGTGCTTTTTTGGCAAGCTTGGAATATAGGTAGAGATTTTTCTTCTTGGGATTTTGGATGATCGAGACTTGATTAACAGTATTTTTGTTATTGGAGGGGGTGGTGTGCGTTTTGATTGTATTTTTTGAACTTTCGATTGCCTCGTTGACCATATTCGCATTTACGATCGCGGTGTCGTTTGAGAGGCCGATAAGCATTGAGTTATACACCGGAAATGCGTAATGTATTTGGGATCTTGAATTTCAATGTGCCGTTATGATAGCTCTGTAGAATAATTCGAGAGTTCATTATCACCTGTTGTTATTTATGAAAAAATTGGCATTATGTACTGTTTGATTAATTCGAGCTGTTGTGATAGTATTGTTCGTTTATCAGAATTTATCCTGTATATAGTATTCTTAGGATATTCAAATTATTTCTGTAATAAAATAGATATAAAAATTATGAGAAAAATGTTAATTACTATTATATAAATATTGCTTGCCCGTAAACTCATTTTTTGCTGTTGAGGCGTAAGAGTGGTACAGATGACCTGATTATCAATAATTATTCAAGAAAATAACGCTTTATTTAAATTTCTGCAAGTAATAAAATTGACAGAATTAAGCAGCGTATAATAGTAACTATGAAATCTATAATAATTAATTATAAATTATAATCCTTTTTCCACAATATACAAGTCATATCATATCGATATTAAAAACACATCAAGATTTAAAAATAAACTAGAGTATCAACAAAATAAATCAGTTACTTCTTCAACTTAATTCACTCAAAACACCAAACCACACCCTCACACGCAACCAAATCAACAACTTTTTATACACAAATCCATCCAAATCATCACCCTACCACGTGCACGTATCTCACCCTTTCCATCAACATCCAATTCACACCCAACAAACCCGTGGCGATTTCACTCAAAAATCCGGATGCTCGCAGATATCCGGCCTGGTTGAAAGCAAAAGTACCTCCTATTATAGGCATTCACGAATTTCGCAACTCCAGCTTTACATAACGCGAGAGCTCGGGGGCTGACGACCTTTCGAGCGTAAAAAAGACAATTTTCCAATCTAGAAGCCAGAGCCTCGTGTGTCGGTGCAAAGTGAAGCTTTCATAGTTATATGATGCGCCTGCATCTTTCTTGCGCGCGTCCGTCTTTCTTTGATGTGCGTCAAAGACGCGACAATGCAAATATGGTTTTTATACATAGTGCTAGCACACTTTTCAAACGTGTTTGCTGCCCGTTATATGCATTCCTAGAGAGAGATTTCTTCATTTGCACATCGTATGAATTAACAATCTGGGTTTTTACCAGTGAATGTTTCTTTTTTTAATTATAGCGGTGCTCTTTTTTTTATTCGATGTTTGAGAGTTGACTTTTGCAGATAGGCTCGATCTGACTTTTGATCGAACTCTCGTTGATGCAGATTAGTGTTTATTATTAAAGTGAAGTAGTTAATTTCAATGCTTTAGAAAATAGATGACTTAATGAGCAGTAAGATAATAAGAGGATAATTTATAAATGTCGCTGCTTAACGATTGGTTTAATTACTTTCTATTGTGATTAATTTATCGAATAACTGTAAATTCAAAAGCACGATATACTAATGAATGACTAAATATTCTGAATTCTCTTCCGGCACAAAAACATTTAATAATTTCGTAACATCCCATTATTAATCTCAGAAATGCAAAGGCTAGTTAATCGAAAGACTTTCACCTTTCCTTTGTAGAAAACTACTGTCTATATTAAGCCTACAGATAAATCAAGCTTCCTGTAAGTAGCCAAAACTTCAATCTATTTATCTATATTCATGCTCATCATTACGCTTTTAAATATTTGGTAAAATTATGTAATACTTCGCCTGCAATTCAGTCAAACTCAAAAAACCAGTATAATTCTTATAAAAAACAATGTTAAATTCAATTTAAAAAATAATCAATTGTCCACATTCCATATCCAAAGCAACACACGCCAGCCTAAAACAGCCACTCAAAGCCATCGCATCGTCGCCCCCATAACTCTTCCCTTCCACTCCGCTCGCGCATCACTTTAAAACCCATATAACCCACGATTTCTTTGTTTATTCTTCAGTCTACTCTCTCTCGCTTTACCCAAGAGCCCTCCTCAAATATTAGACTACTCGCGGTCTCCGTAATGGATATTACACATGCTCTCCTCGCGTCATTACATATAGCCTTTTTCATTGCACTTGCGCTTTTGTTCCTCAGCGCGCGCGCGAGGCTCCTTATGCAACCACACGTAGCGACATTTGTATTTAAATTGGGGGAAAACTGCAACGCTCGCCAGGAGAGAAAGCGAGCTACCGGGAAAATTAAGCGAATCAGAACAACAATACGTATACTGCAATACGTTTCGCGCAAATTGAGACCTTTGTGCCACCGGCTACGAGCGATATCGGCTATTGTCGCGTACATTCGCGACTCTAACTATAATAAAGGAGTCTACTTCGTTCCGTGAATCTAATGCGCAGCTTCGTAAGCGGCGAGTTTGCGCAATTGAAAGCGCGACTTTTTCACTTTCCGCGTGTGTGGACTTTTGTCAGGCGCGAGTCAATAAACTCTTTTCGTTGGGAGGAGCGGCGTTACGTAAAACGGGGCTGTTGCGTTAAAAAGGTTATGACTTCTGGTTATGTGGAATTAGGGAGAATGGATGGTTTTTACTTGTGAGATTTATGTTGCGATGTGTGGAAGCTTCACTGATTTTTTTGGAGTGTGATATGGAAGAGATAGGAGCGCGCGAAACTAACTTATCGGTGTTTATGCCTGATTCAGATAGCGGCTGTATCTGTCGGAGGATATCACCGTTGGAGTATCAAGTTTACGGAGTTATGGTCGCTTCTCGAAATTTAAATTTAAATTTCTAATCTTACATGTTGTATTACTGGTTAGAGCGACTTCTTTTTTTCACTCGTTAGACACGTTATTATTTAAATTTGGATATATAGTTTTATTAGAATTTTAAATAAATGGTGATTCAATTAATTTTTATCGGTGTTGGAAACAAGAAGATGAATCAATAATTGTGGATTTATTGCGAGTGACAAAAATGGTATTTCTAAGTAATCGTTATTATTCACTTGAGGTTTAAGTGCCAAGATGGATAAGATTACCTATACAGTTGAACCACAAAATCTGACTCATAAACTAATAAGCGCAGTCAAATCAGACCAAGCTCTTAATTGCTCTGTTTGCCACTTCCGTTCGAATCATCTTTACTGATGATAAACTGAAGCTTTGTTTTTACTTTTGTTGTAGGTGTGTGACGAATTTTAACCTTTACTAAATAATTATTTGTACAGCTTTAGCTTATTTTTTCTTTTCGTGTGAACTAGATTTTACCATTTTTATTGGTATATTGCACAACTAACTAAATGTTAATCTAATAATCTTAATGTACACATAACTAACACCACGTTGTAATGTCGGCCTAAGAACTCGAAACTTAAAAGAACTTTATTTACACACAATTATCTTATAGGCAAATGTATGTCATTTTCATAAAGTTTCCGGTACATGCATAAAGGAACTTTATTAAAACCGGTTAAAATTTGTAACATCGACATTTTGGTATCGTTTTTAAGATAGCTAATAAAAATCAATATTTATACATGATGCTTTTTCCTGTAAAAGGAGTTTTGATTTATTGAGATTTTAAATAAATATTAATAACACTTTTATATTATTTCACATTTTTAATGAAATTTTCATTCATTAATTATTCTGGAATAATTATTAATGTCTTTATTTATTTACAAATATATTTTAATTGTTAATTTTTATACGGTATTTATAATTCTTAATCACAGGCATAAATTTCCTAAAGCACACACACCATAATTATCGTAATATTATTCAGAATAATCTTGCTATTCAATAATTTCCCGACTCATACTACTATCCTTAACGCAAACAATCTCAATAAAATCCTCATTCATACCTACTCCCCCAACAAATCACCCACCCCAAATCACTCTCACTTCCCCCCTCACCCAATCCACCAACCGATCCCTATTTTCCTCGTCTCGCAACGAAACTCATCGATCGATCCTCGCAACGCAGCCAGCTCCTCTTTCCAATACCCATCAAGGAAGCGCATACAACAGCCGCAAACGCAGCTGCGACGCGTGCCTCAACTTCCCCCACACACACGAGCATCCAGGTATAAAATTTCGCGACTGTCTCGCTAGGACAATGCTTCTTTGGTGGCGCGGCCATATACACCCGAGCCTCTCGCTTTATAAATTCTCCAGGCGATATCGTCTCTTTTTTGCGGCCCATCAATACTCGCGCTCCGCGGCGCGGCACGAGCCAGATGTGTCTATTGTCGACGTTGCGGCGTGAATTTTTTGTTTTTTCTCGTAATTGACGTCATTAAACAGTCTCGCGCCGTAATCTCGCGGGGGAGCGTGGCGAGAGATGGAGGAGAGAGAATTAAAGGTGCGCGCGAGCGCGCGCTAGGTATTGTCGTGACCCATAAAAACAAAGATAATTGCGAGAAACTCCAATTTTCAGTATTCAGCGATAAGCGAGCGGAGCGATGGAGCGAGACGGGGACTTGTGAACGTTTTTGATTGTTTGGACTAGATTTTTCTTAACGTCTTTGTCGGCGCTTTTTGCGATTCCGTTGGGCGCTTTGCGCGGATTTTTCGTCGTTTTGCTCTTTCGAACTGTAATTTAAGATTAATAAATAATATATATAGTTGTGGTTATGGGTATTCGTTGACAACTGTTTAACATAATTATCACGCGGGATTGATTTATTAAGAATTAGTATTATTTCGAATTTTCGACGTTTAGTATTTTAATGTTACGGGAACTAGAATTCATCAGAGCCAATAATTACACGACTTTCAGCGTTAAATTCTTCAAAGAAATTTATTGCCTTGCGCGCTTCAGCCGCAAAGCCGCTTTTCGCGATTAGAATTTAATTAGCCACGAAGTTGACAAACAGCGCGAGCTTCTAAAACTCGTAAAATAATTCACAGCACCCGCAGCTCGATGCTTAACCAGATCATAAAGATAATCAGATTTATACCATTACATAATTACGGTCTCGCAGCGGTAATAACATAAAATATGGATTTATAATAAATTGCGTAACCATAATAACCGATCCAGATTCCGGAAAGCCAAAGGCGACCTATAATACACTATCTCTCTCTGCGAAGAATCCAAACTTTTCCGCGCAGCAATGTATAAGCCTCGCAATTAAGCGAATCCGGAATCCACTTAAAATTCCCTCAATCCTCTCCCCCTCCCGCCGTAAATCCGGATACCGAAGATAAGCGCGGAAGAAATCACGCGTGCAGGTATATATAATTAGCCGGGGGCCGATGGCACTTTATATAATTCTGCCGGCGGTATTTCGGCGCCTTTCCGAAACTGGATGTTACGAAAGAGAAAGTATAGACGCGCAAGAGACGCGCCGGAATATCAATAGAGCAGCCGAGGATGCGCAATATATACACTTTTTTTTCTTGCTCTTCACCTCTTACCCGTGTCCTCGGGCTGGATCGTCGATTCGCGCGCATCTCGGCAAAGTTTAAGTATATACGTACGAACTTATAGTTGTCGGGCTGAGGCCGGACAGACACTTTCTCTGCGCGGTGTGTCACCCAGGCTAATTTCCTCGTTATCTCTCCTCCTTTTCTTTCCCTCCCGACCCTCTATCTCTCTCTCTCTCTCTCTCTGTCAATTCAGCGACTTCCTCTGCGCGCGAGTATAGCAGCATAGAATCGCTCCGTGTGCGAGGCTCGTGATGTCTTGGAGATAGGAACGCGCGCGCGCTGCGGAATCATTGTTTTGAGAGAGAGGCTGAATTTTAATCGCGATATTACATATCTGCGCGTGATTAAAATTCGAAGCCGGTCGACGCGCGCTCACTCGGTTCAGAGATGTGTGTATATGCGCTCGCTGAAGTTTTGGTTATGATGAAAAAAATTTTATATTCGCGGGCCTCTGGAGAAAAAGTTTATTTGGAAGGCTAATGCGCTGCGCTGTATGCCGAAAATAGTAAATTCGATTTCTCTCGTTTAAAGTAAGCATCCACCGAGCACGTGTATGTTCCGCATGTATATCCGCACGTCACTTAACGCGCGCTCCGCCTTTACACATCACCCACCAAACCCACCAAAAAAAAAACTTGCTCGTTTCATAATTCTATCAAAAAAACATAGCTAGCCTCGAAAGACGCAAGCTCGAGATAAAGACGAACCCAGAGAGCAGCCAAGCCCCGCAATGAATTTATTAATAAGCGCGTAATAACATTCCCCCTTAACGCTGCCCGATATCGCGCCCACATTTAGCCGCTCCGCTACTTACACGCCTGCGCGCGTGCGCGCTTATAATAATAATAACGCGCCTATGGGGGAGCAGCTCGCGGGGAAAGTGTGTATATATGTGTACACGCTAGCTGCACACGAGAGCAGGTTGACTGACCCGCTCGTCGCGCGCACGCATACAGGCGCGCCTGCAGAAGCATCCGATAATGCGCCAATCGAGCGAGCCGGCTTTTCCGCGTTTATATATATACACCCTGTAAGGTAGCCTTAACGCCCGTGATTCTTCAAAGGCTGGGAAAATTTCGGCGGCTTTGATCGTTACGGTGTGTTTCTTTTTTATCCACGCTCTTTTGTATCACGGCGCGATCTAGTTTTAAAAACAGAGAGCGGTAATAGAGCGCGGCCGCCGATTCAATAAAGCAGTAAAATAAGTCGGAGGCAGACTTCCTCCTGATCCGTTTATTATCCCGGCTCACGTGCTGGGAGATGCATTATAGCAGCGCGCTGCGGGCAAGTGATTTATTATTACAAGTAGACAGATCGAGCTGGTTATATTCGTATTAATTGAACTTGGCACCGTGGCGGGCCTGATGCGTGCGCGCAACGTGGAACTGCATGTAGCGCTGCGATAGCTATATATATTTGTGCGCGCGTGTTTATTGGACTGATTAAAAATGCAGCGCGCCGAGAGATTTCGTTTGACGCGATGATTAACGGCCGCGCGGGCTGGCTCATTGCTGCGTACGATGCTACTGCTCTGCTGCGTGGATGTGTGTACTTGCTTTGTGCGGATATTGAGGTCGGTCTGCGTGGGTTGATGTAGCTGCTTTTTCGGCGGTTTTTAAAGAGGTTCGATGGACGTTTGATAGATGTTTAAGTGCTAGGTTGAAATTATAGTAAAAGTAGAAAAAAATATGCGAGCGAACTACTTTGTTATCTAGTTATCTAGAAATGTTCCACACGGAGAGCCGAGCAATTAACGTTGCGCGCGAGCAGCTCTCGGAAATTCAGAAGCCGCATGCATCTTTCAACTATATACGTGCCGGCGCGCGCCTCTCTTGTTTTAAATGCATTATCCCGACTTCCGGTCGGTGTAGCGACACCGCGCCGATGGCATCGGACAATTAACGAGACGTCAAAAGAATATATAAAAAATAAAACAGCCTCCCTCCTCGCTCGTTCTGAAAACACGATAGGCAACGTTCGTCGCCTGGATTTCGAAACTTTATCTCGATCGCTATTTTCCCGATAACCGCGACTCTGTATACGCACTAGTAAGCGCGCTAATTGCAAAATCGAGCGCTCGCTCTTTTTTCCCCCCCTCAACTTAGTCTTTCACTCTCGGTCGGATCGCGAGCTCTGCTTATACGAAAAGAATCTGATACTTTTATTCAGATACGGCAAGAAATTACAAGTTTATCAATGCGCGCTTACGCCTCGCTCGGGCAGAGATAAGTCCTAATTTGCATATGGCGCGCGCGCGTCGCGGCGCGATATTGAACTTTGTTTTATTTTCCCGAGCGCCGAGCTCGATGTTACAAAGAGCCGAGGAGAAGAAAATTCCGTTTCTTCGTTAAGAATGCACTTTTAACAATTGGTTTATCGCGGCGCGAAGTATGCGCCGAGCGTAATCGCAGAGAGATTCGAATGAAGAATTTGTTGGAGCACGTATTGCCGTTCGAGTAATTGTAAATTAAAAATCGGCGAGCTAAGCGCTGTTGGAGATGTGCGCGGAGTGCTGCGGCCGCTCGGGATGGATCAATAGGACACCTCGTTATTCAATTGAAGTTTGTCGTATCATAAATACTTTAGATCTCGGCGCTGATCAACTGGTTGCCTATTGTGCCGAACTGTTGAATCGTTATTATTTTTGAATAATGAATGAGCTAAAGTGAATTTGTGTTGCATTGTAACTGCGCTTTAATTATAATTAAGCATTGCAGAATTTATATTTAAATAAAAATATTAAA